>JAHKBH010002949.1:0-10476 GCA_019049505.1 Pachyrhynchus sulphureomaculatus
TCACACGAATACCAAACACAAAGAAATAGACCAATATGGCTGAAACTTGGTGTGCGTTCATTCAAGAGATGCTACTAACTAAACATGACCTCGATACGTGCCGGTGGTGCCATCTCTCGGACTTTGCACGGACTTTTCAAACCAGCCTCGTATGGTTGAAAAAAACTAAAACAAAAAAGAAGAAGAAAGAAAGATGGCATGAGAAAAAAGAAAAATGATTGATTTACCAAAGTGATTTTTCCATAACAAAACAAGCAGTCATTTGCACAGAGGGATATTCCCCAATATACTATTGTTAACTACATAACATTATGATTAAACAGAAAAATATGAAACGGCCCAAAATGGCTGGCCTTGGTACTCTCTGCTAATCCCGTAAACCAGTAAATTAACAAAAAATTATCAATTTTTGGCGGTAAAGGTGGAGTGTGATAGACCGATATAACTTTTATGTAGTAGAGAAAGATCGAAGGTATTGATTCATTTCGATCTGAGATATGCTTTTAGTTTAAAACATTTACATGGCAAATAGCGTAATGAATAAAGATAGAAATAGCAGTTGAGAGTTTTTTATTTGCGCTATTAAAATAAAAAATCTACACTCTCAACTACTATTTCTATCTTTATTCATTATACTGTTTGCCATGTAAATAAGTTTTAAACTAAAAGCATATCATTTTTCTTTTTTCTCATGCCATCTTTCTTTCTTCTTCTTTTTTGTTTTGGTTTTTTTTCAACCATATGAATATACTTAAAAAAGCAATTTTTCACTTAACAATATAAAGAAAAAAAAATTTCCAGATGTCCAGAAGAAGAAATAAATATAATTTCGAAAGCTCGACTAACAAAAAAGTTGTTTCACTACCCTGTGCCATAAATATTTAAATATAGACTGCAGCCCCACTAAATTGAGAATATATATATATATATATATATATATATATATATATATATATATATATATATATATATATATATATATATATATATATGTATATATATATATATATATATATATATATATATATATATATATATATATATATATATGTATATATATACATATATATATATATATATATATATATATACATATATAATATATATTTGTAAACTTGCGAGAAGCTCAGCAATTCAAAATGAAATCTTTGGAACCTGTGGAACAATGATTTCCGTTGCTTAAAAATGTGGTAACAGCCCTAAAACTCGATCACGGGAGGCAGGCTCACGCTGTGCTGAAAGATACTGGGCTAAAGTATTCCGCCTCAAAAACAGTGCAGGTCGGAATATTTTCCTAAATTTGAAATAGGCAGTAAGCTAAACTAAGCCTCGTACTACCTTTCTCAAATGCATGCGTAGAAAGAAAATTCAGTGTTCTAAACAATTTGAAAACAGAAATCGCCTACACGATACTGTACTAGCACTTATGCATTGCTACTAAATCAAGGAGGGAGTTTAAAATTTAATCCTTCAAAGAAAATGTTGACCAGAAAAATTTGGCATAATCCAACACTGAAGTAAAGAGTTCAATCTTTATTCTGAACTAGCCGGGCCCGCGGCTCCGCTCGCGTGGACTTGGTTCACTACTATCGTCACTGCTTATTCCTTATGTTACCCAACGTAATAAAATATCTCTCGTTATTTCCCGTTTTCTCCCAATATTTCTCCTTATCTCCCACTATCTTTACATAATTTCCATTATTTAGGCTTATCTCTGCTCATCTCCCATTATTTCTCCTTATCTCCCATTATGTCACCTTATTTCCCATTATCTAGGCTTATCTCGACTTATCTCGCAATATTTCTCCTTATCTCCCATTATTTCTCCTTATCTCACCATAAGTCTCATTATCTAGACTTATCTCTAGTTATCTCCCATTATTTATACTTATCTCCCATTATCTCACCTTATCTCCCATTATCGAGGCTTATCTCGACTTATCTCCCATTATTTCTCCATATCTCCCATTATCTCACCTTATCTCCCATTATCTAGGCTTATATCGAATTAAATAGAACATATGTATATATTTTACATCTTATTTTTGTATTCCGTTTCGTTCATTATTTCAAAAGTGTAAATATTAAGATGTTTCACCTAGAACTTTTTTAACCTAATTTTAGATTCCCTGAGTAAACAAACAGAGCTCTATAATCAGTTGACTAAAAAGTAAAATGATCTCATAGAACAACACAAAATGGAATTAAGAGATATAATAGCTACACAAAACACTGAATTGCAGCATTGCCAAGATGAGAGAAGGGAACTCAACAATATGATTCAGGATTTAAAAGTGTGAGAAACACTGAATTAAACAGAAAAACCGGTCAAGTGCAAGTTAAACTTGCACAATTAGTGTTCCGTACGTTGATTGATTTTAAAATAAAAATTTTTGTTAGGGTGGTATAAAATGATCAGTGACTTCACAAAACACACCCCAAATGAGTTTTCAACAGAGTATGTTTCCAGTCTTTACTGAAAACTGGTGACCTTGAAATTTGTTTTTTTTAATATACCAAATAAATTATTAAAGGTAATGCACTCATTTTCTTTCAATCTATACCCCGTGGAGAATATTCCAGAGTTTTTTTTTTTTCAAAATTTTTTGATCAGTACTTTTCGAGATAAGGTAGGAGAGAGCGATTTTTTAAAAGTAATACGAAGAAAAGTGTGCGCAAGTATTACATTATATATATACATTTTACTCGTGTTTTCACAAGCTTTCATTTGACACAACACTCGATGACCTAGTAAAAATTTTTTTTTTTCACTTCCGATTTCACCCCTCAAAACGAAACCCTTAAGTCAAAATTTATGTTACGGTGGTATAAAATGATCAGTGACTTCACAAAACACACCCCAAATGAGTTTTCAACAAAGTTTGTTTCCAATCTTTACTGAAATCTGATGACCTTGATATTTTTGTTTTTTTTTATATACCATATAAATTATTAAAGGTAATGCACTCGTGATAATTTTCGTTCAATCTACACCCCGTGGAGAATATTCCAGAATTTTCTTTTTTTTTTCGAAATTTTTTGATAAGTACTTTTCGAGATAAGGCCCGGGACAGCCGGGACAGCAATTTTTCGCGAATTTTTTTAAAAATAATACAAAGAAAAGTGCGCGCAAGTATAATATTATATATATATTTTTTACTCGTGTTTTTACAAGCTTTCATTTGACACCACACTCGATGACCTAGTAAAAAATTTTTTTTTTTCACTTCCGACTTCACCCCCCTTAAGTCAAAATTTAATTCTCAAAACTACATGACTCTGATAAGGCCATCAATTCCTATATTATTACCAAATTTTCATCTTTCTATGTCAAATAGTTTCGGAGAAAATCGGGTGTGACAGACAGACAGACAGACAGACACCGAAGTGATCTTATAAGTGTTCCGTACGGAACACTAATAAAAAAAGACCCTAAATCAAGCTCGTTTATTTTACATTTTTAATGCCTGATAAGAGTTTAAAGTTTCTCGGAGAGAATTGTGCTGGTGGAACATTATCAAAAGTAAGGATTACTGTATTGGTAACTGCAAATATGTCTGGTGATATGACGATGAATACAACACATGTTAAAGAATGTCTTTCTGTACAACCCTGTTCAAACTGCATGTCGCTAGCTGCTAAGGAATTTTTTTCTTTGGACTTTTTGTGCTTTAGGTCTTCGCAATACATCGAAATTTTAGAATAATTAAAAATTAAAACATTTTTATATAAGAACGAGCTTTCCTCGCACTTTCCCTGCTACAACACATGTTAAAGAATGTCTTTCTGTACAACCCTGTTCAAACTGCATGTCGCTAGCTGCTAAGGAATTTTTTTTCTTTGGACTTTTTTGTGCTTTAGGTCTTCGCAATACATCGAAATTTTAGAATAATTAAAAATTAAAAAACATTTTTATATAAGAACGAGCTTTCCTCGCACTTTCCCTGCTACAACACATAAAGAATGTCTTTCTGTACAACCCTGTTCAAACTGCATGTCGCTAGCTGCTAAGGAATTTTTTTTTTTCTTTGGACTTTTTGTGCTTTAGGTCTTCGCAATACATCGAAATTTTAGAATAATTAAAAATTAAAACATTTTTATATAAGAACGAGCTTTCCTCGCACTTTCCCTGCTACAACACATGTTAAAGAATGTCTTTCTGTACAACCCTGTTCAAACTGCATGTCGCTAGCTGCTAAGGAATTTTTTTTTTTTTTCTTTGGACTTTTTGTGCTTTAGGTCTTCGCAATACATCGAAATTTTAGAATAATTAAAAATTAAAACATTTTTATATAAGAACGAGCTTTCCTCGCACTTTCTCCCTGCTACAACACATGTTAAAGAATGTCTTTCTGTACAACCCTGTTCAAACTGCATGTCGCTAGCTGCTAAGGATTTTTTTTTCTTTGGACTTTTTGTGCTTTAGGTCTTCGCAATACATCGAAATTTTAGAATAATAAAAATAAAAATTAAAACATTTTTTTATATAAGAACGAGCTTTCCTCGCACTTTCCCTGCTACAACACATGTTAAAGAATGTCTTTCTGTACAACCCTGTTCAAACTGCATGTCGCTAGCTGCTAAGGAATTTTTTTTTCTTTGGACTTTTTGTGCTTTAGGTCTTCGCAATACATCGAAATTTTAGAATAATTAAAAATTAAAAACATTTTTATATAAGAACGAGCTTTCCTCGCACTTTTCCCTGCTACAACACATGTTAAAGAATGTCTTTCTGTACAACCCTGTTCAAACTGCATGTCGCTAGCTGCTAAGGAATTTTTTTTCTTTGGACTTTTTGTGCTTTAGGTCTTCGCAATACATCGAAATTTTAGAATAATTAAAAATTTAAAAAAACATTTTTATATAAGAACGAGCTTTCCTCGCACTTTCCCTGCTACAACACATGTTAAAGAATGTCTTTCTGTACAACCCTGTTCAAACTGCATGTCGCTAGCTGCTAATTTTTTTTTTTTTCTTTGGACTTTTTTTGTGCTTTAGGTCTTCGCAATACATCGAAATTTTTAGAATAATTAAAAATTAAAACATTTTTATATAAGAACGAGCTTTCCTCGCACTTTCCCTGCTACAACACATGTTAAAGAATGTCTTTCTTTCTGTACAACCCTGTTCAAACTGCATGTCGCTAGCTGCTAAGGAATTTTTTTTCTTTGGACTTTTTTTTGTGCTTTAGGTCTTCGCAATACATCGAAATTTTAGAATAATTAAAAATAAAAAAACATTTTTATATAAGAACGAGCTTTCCTCGCACTTTCCCTGCTACAACACATGTTAAAGAATGTCTTTCTGTACAACCCTGTTCAAACTGCATGTCGCTAGCTGCTAAGGAATTTTTTTTTTTCTTTGGACTTTTTGTGCTTTAGGTCTTCGCAATACATCGAAATTTTAGAATAATTAAAAATTAAAACATTTTTATATAAGAACGAGCTTTCCTCGCACTTTCCCTGCTACAACACATGTTAAAGAATGTCTTTCTGTACAACCCTGTTCAAACTGCATGTCGCTAGCTGCTAAGGAATTTTTTTCTTTGGACTTTTTTGTGCTTTAGGTCTTCGCAATACATCGAAATTTTAGAATAATTAAAAATTAAAACATTTTTATATAAGAACGAGCTTTCCTCGCACTTCGCACTCTGCTACAACACATGTTAAAGAATGTCTTTCTGTACAACCCTGTTCAAACTGCATGTCGCTAGCTGCTAAGGAATTTTTTTCTTTGGACTTTTTTTTTTGTGCTTTAGGTCTTCGCAATACATCGAAATTTTAAAATAATTAAAAATTAAAAACATTTTTATATAAGAACGAGCTTTCCTCGCACTTTCCTGCTACAACACATGTTAAAGAATGTCTTTCTGTACAACCCTGTTCAAACTGCATGTCGCTAGCTGCTAAGGAATTTTTTTTTTTGGACTTTTTGTGCTTTTTTGTGCTTTAGGTCTTCGCAATACATCGAATTTTAGAATAATAATTAAAAATTAAAACATTTTTTATATAAGAACGAGCTTTCCTCGCACTTTCCCTGCTACAACACATGTTAAAGAATGTCTTTCTGTACAACCCTGTTCAAACTGCATGTCGCTAGCTGCTAAGGATTTTTTTTTTTCTTTGGACTTTTTGTGCTTTTAGGTCTTCGCAATACATCGAAATTTTAGAATAATTAAAAAATTAATTTTTTTTTATATAAGAACGAGCTTTCCTCGCACTTTCTTTCCCTGCTACAACACATGTTAAAGAATGTCTTTCTGTACAACCCTGTTCAAACTGCATGTCGCTAGCTGCTAAGGATTTTTTTTTTTTTTTTTTGGACTTTTTTTTGTGCTTTAGGTCTTCGCAATACATCGAAATTTTAGAATAATTAAAAATTAAAACATTTTTATATAAGAACGAGCTTTCCTCGCACTTTCCCTGCTGCTAAACACATGTTTAAAGAATGTCTTTCTGTACAACCCTGTTCAAACTGCATGTCGCTAGCTGCTAAGGAATTTTTTTCTTTGGACTTTTTGTGCTTTAGGTCTTCGCAATACATCGAAATTTTAGAATAATTAAAAATAAAATTTTTTTATATAAGAACGAGCTTTCCTCGCACTTTCCCTGCTGCTACAACACATGTTAAAGAATGTCTTTCTGTACAACCCTGTTCAAACTGCATGTCGCTAGCTGCTAAGGAATTTTTTTTTTCTTTTTGTGCTTTTTTTTGTGCTTTAGGTCTTCGCAATACATCGAAATTTTTAAATAATTAAAAATTAAAACATTTTTATATAAGAACGAGCTTTCCTCGCACTTTCCCTGCTACAACACATGTTAAAGAATGTCTTTCTGTACAACCCTGTTCAAACTGCATGTCGCTAGCTGCTAAGGAATTTTTTTTTTTTTCTTTGGACTTTTTTGTGCTTTAGGTCTTCGCAATACATACATCGAAATTTTAAATAATTAAAAAATTAAAATTTTTTTTTATATAAGAACGAGCTTTCCTCGCACTTTCTCTGCTACAACACATGTTAAAGAATGTCTTTCTGTACAACCCTGTTCAAACTGCATGTCGCTAGCTGCTAAGGAATTTTTTTTTTTCTTTTTGGACTTTTTTTGTGCTTTAGGTCTTCGCAATACATCGAAATTTTAGAATAATTAAAAATTAAAACATTTTTTTTATATAAGAACGAGCTTTCCTCGCACTTTCCCTGCTACAACACATGTTAAAGAATGTCTTTCTGTACAAACAACCCTGTTCAAACTGCATGTCGCTAGCTGCTAAGGATTTTTTTTTTTTTTGGACTTTTTTTGTGCTTTAGGTCTTCGCAATACATCGAAATTTTAGAATAATTAAAAATTAAAAAATTTTTTTATATAAGAACGAGCTTTCCTCGCACTTTCCCTGCTACAACACATGTTAAAGAATGTCTTTCTGTACAACCCTGTTCAAACTGCATGTCGCTAGCTGCTAAGGGAATTTTTTTCTTTGGACTTTTTGTGCTTTAGGTCTTCGCAATACATCGAAATTTTAGAATAATTAAAAAATTAAAACATTTTTTATATAAGAACGAGCTTTCCTCGCACTTTCCCCTGCTACAACACATGTTAAAGAATGTCTTTCTGTACAACCCTGTTCAAACTGCATGTCGCTAGCTGCTAAGGAATTTTTTTTCTTTGGACTTTTTGTGCTTTAGGTCTTCGCAATACATCGAAATTTTAGAATAATTAAAAATTAAAACATTTTTTATATAAGAACGAGCTTTCCTCGCACTTTCCCTGCTACAAACACATGTTAAAGAATGTCTTTCTGTACAACCCTGTTCAAACTGCATGTCGCTAGCTGCTAAGGATTTTTTTTTTTCTTTGGACTTTTTGTGCTTTAGGTCTTCGCAATACATCGAAATTTTAGAATAATTAAAAATTAAAACATTTATATATAAGAACGAGCTTTCCTCGCACTTTCCCTGCTACAACACATGTTAAAGAATGTCTTTCTGTACAACCCTGTTCAAACTGCATGTCGCTAGCTGCTAAGGAATTTTTTTCTTTGGACTTTTTTTTTGTGCTTTAGGTCTTCGCAATACATCGAAATTTTAGAATAATTAAAAAAAAAAATTTTTTTATATAAGAACGAGCTTTCCTCGCACTTTCCCTGCTACAACACATGTTAAAGAATGTCTTTCTGTACAACCCTGTTCAAACTGCATGTCGCTAGCTGCTAAGGAATTTTTTTTTTCTTTGGACTTTTTTGTGCTTTAGGTCTTCGCAATACATCGAAATTTTAGAATAATTAAAAATAAAAAAAACATTTTTATATAAGAACGAGCTTTCCTCGCACTTTCCCTGCTACAACACATGTTAAAGAATGTCTTTCTGTACAACCCTGTTCAAACTGCATGTCGCTAGCTGCTAAGGAATTTTTTCTTTGGACTTTTTGTGCTTTAGGTCTTCGCAATACATCGAAATTTTAGAATAATTAAAAAATTAAATTTTTTTTATATAAGAACGAGCTTTCCTCGCACTTTCCCTGCTACAACACATGTTAAAGAATGTCTTTCTGTACAACCCTGTTCAAACTGCATGTCGCTAGCTGCTAAGGATTTTTTTTTCTTTGGACTTTTTGTGCTTTAGGTCTTCGCAATACATCGAAATTTTAGAAATTTTTAAAAATTAAAAATTAAAACATTTTTTTATATAAGAACGAGCTTTCCTCGCACTTTCCCTGCTACAACACATGTTAAAGAATGTCTTTCTGTACAACCCTGTTCAAACTGCATGTCGCTAGCTGCTAAGGATTTTTTTTTTCTTTGGACTTTTTGTGCTTTAGGTCTTCGCAATACATCGAAATTTTAAAATAATAAAAAATTAAAACATTTTTATATAAGAACGAGCTTTCCTCGCACTTTCTCTGCTACAACACATGTTAAAGAATGTCTTTCTGTACAACCCTGTTCAAACTGCATGTCGCTAGCTGCTAAGGAATTTTTTTTTTTCTTTGGACTTTTTGTGCTTTAGGTCTTCGCAATACATCGAAATTTTAGAATAATTAAAAATTAAAACATTTTTATATAAGAACGAGCTTTCCTCGCACTTTCCCTGCTACAACACATGTTAAAGAATGTCTTTCTGTACAACCCTGTTCAAACTGCATGTCGCGCTAGCTGCTAAGGATTTTTTTTTTTTTCTTTGGACTTTTTGTGCTTTAGGTCTTCGCAATACATCGAAATTTTAGAATAATTAAAAATTAAAACATTTTTATATAAGAACGAGCTTTCCTCGCACTTTCCTGCTACAACACATGTTAAAGAATGTCTTTCTGTACAACCCTGTTCAAACTGCATGTCGCTAGCTGCTAAGGAATTTTTTTCTTTGGACTTTTTGTGCTTTAGGTCTTCGCAATACATCGAAATTTTAAATAATTAAAAAAATTAAAACATTTTTTATATAAGAACGAGCTTTCCTCGCACTTTCCCTGCTACAACACATGTTAAAGAATGTCTTTCTGTACAACCCTGTTCAAACTGCATGTCGCTAGCTGCTAAGGAATTTTTTTTTTTGGACTTTTTGTGCTTTAGGTCTTCGCAATACATCGAAATTTTAGAATAATTAAAAATTAAAACATTTTTATATAAGAACGAGCTTTCCTCGCACTTTCCCTGCTACAACACATGTTAAAGAATGTCTTTCTGTACAACCCTGTTCAAACTGCATGTCGCTAGCTGCTAAGGAATTTTTTTTTTCTTTGGACTTTTTGTGCTTTAGGTCTTCGCAATACATCGAAATTTTAGAATAATTAAAAATTAAAACATTTTTTATATAAGAACGAGCTTTCCTCGCACTTTCCCTGCTACAACACATGTTAAAGAATGTCTTTCTGTACAACCCTGTTCAAACTGCATGTCGCTAGCTGCTAAGGAATTTTTTTCTTTGGACTTTTTGTGCTTTAGGTCTTCGCAATACATCGAAATTTTAGAATAATTAAAAATTAAAACATTTTTATATAAGAACGAGCTTTCCTCGCACTTTTCCTGCTACAACACATGTTAAAGAATGTCTTTCTGTACAACCCTGTTCAAACTGCATGTCGCTAGCTGCTAAGGAATTTTTTTCTTTGGACTTTTTGTGCTTTAGGTCTTCGCAATACATCGAAATTTTAGAATAATTAAAAATTAAAACATTTTTATATAAGAACGAGCTTTCCTCGCACTTTCCCTGCTACAACACATGTTAAAGAATGTCTTTCTGTACAACCCTGTTCAAACTGCATGTCGCTAGCTGCTAAGGAATTTTTTTCTTTGGACTTTTTTTTGTGCTTTAGGTCTTCGCAATACATCGAAATTTTAGAATAATTAAAAATTAAACATTTTTATATAAGAACGAGCTTTCCTCGCACTTTCCCTGCTACAACACATGTTAAAGAATGTCTTTCTGTACAACCCTGTTCAAACTGCATGTCGCTAGCTGCTAAGGAATTTTTTTCTTTGGACTT
>JAHKBH010002950.1:0-36739 GCA_019049505.1 Pachyrhynchus sulphureomaculatus
AAAACACTCTGGTATCGCCAGAAAAAACTTCGGCTCCTCGCCAAGAAAACATTCTGGTATATCGCCAGAAAAAACTCGGCTCCTCGCCAAGAAAACATTCTGGTACATCGCCAGAAAAAAGCCTCGGCTCCTCGCCAAGAAAACACTCTGTAAATAGTCCTCGACTACACAAAGTCCGCGTTCTAAAAAGAACAATCTCGCCATTAATATAGTGAGCAGCTATAAAAGCTAACAATATCACTATAGGCACAGTGAATAGCTTTAAAGCTAAAATTCACTCCTAAACACAGTGAATAGCTATAAAAGCTAAAATTCACCAAACTGAATGATCCTGCTTCAAAAAGCAATGTTCACTAAGAACAGAATGATTAGTCCGCGCGCGCAACTAACATTCAAGGAAACATTCCCAGCACAACTATGTGAGACAGCAAGTCTCGAAATAGGACCTCCCCTAAAGTCATAATCCTATATATGGGAGTCCATAAACAAAACGACTCAAAATCTCGCATTTTGAGCACATGCCCTCAGGCAACCAACATACACTGAAATATATACAGAAATATATACAGAAATATATACAGAAATACATACAGGAGTTCAAATCCCAAACTCTTGGTTATGATAACTCCATACTGAGCTTGGTGAAAGCTCTTAGCAAAGGCTAATCAAATCTTCGGCACATCGCACCAAAGTGACAAATCTGCCTAGAAACATGAGCCAGAAAAAAAACGCCCTCCATCATTCTTCAGGGTGGCTACACAGAGATATAAAATTTAACCAGCATTGCGCTTCTCCAAGTTGCATGAAGAACCCTCGTGTACTGGTCTCACCCTAGAAACAACAACGAAAAACATTCAATCCATCCCACATAACAGGAGACAAACACCTCACCACGATATGCTGAATGGTGGAGACAATAAAATACAGAATTGGTGACCCTGGTGTCCACCAACAAAAGGGAGTAGATTATAGCATCCACTAAACTGAAACGGTGTCTACCACACCACCATAAGTCAAAAAAATTTAATCAATAGGGTGTTCCGAAACACACTACTGCCAACAGCCTGTCACCACTAATAGGCTAATTGGAGCTGAGGTCGACTACAGTAGCTAGGCTCTCCTTTGGTTCAAGTAGAAATAACCATTGGGTAACAAAACCCCTAAAGGTCCCAAAGGTCAAACGTTCACCCCCCATAGACTATCCTTCCAATCAGTCTGTTCCTCAGGAAGACTAACTCCCTGCCAAACGTCGTAACGGCATCTGTTAGCACCCGGTGCATCACAGCCTGTAAAAACAATAACTCATGGGATACAAACCTAAAAGGTTTACAAGGTTGACTTAACCAAGCTTCTAACGAAATTTTAAAAAAACGAAAATGAGCTTAAAAAGCTACATGAAGCAAAAATTTCTCAAATTTTTTGGTGGCAACGCAACAAAACTTTTGAAGACGACAAGAGCTTTTCCAGCTTAATCAGAAACAAGAAGAAAACATCGTTGACAGCTAAAATATTCGATCATGGTGTTAATCGTCTCCCTAGACAATAGCCTCTAGAAGAAACTGCTACAGGTATCAGGCATAACCGTTTTCTGTCAGCCCAAACTTCTAGATTACCTCTTGGAAATCTAAAAATTCGGTTAGGAATCTTCCTTCACTGCGCTTAGCCTCCTTGACAAGGTTCTCATCTCGGTATCAGATTTTGATCATTTCTTTGTGAAACGACTGTCTTACTCTGCTCTCATCTCCTGTAAATGATCAGCCTTTAGTTCTCCTGCAGGGCTTCAATTTCCTATCAATCTGATAGTAAACCGAAAAAAAAAAACTCAACATACGCCTATGAGTCCATGCAAAAAAATTTTAAAAAAATTAGTGACTCAAAGGTAACGTTTAAACGGCTCTGAAAAAAATAGAAAATACCCTTAGTTTGTCAATTCAGAAGAAGATCTAAATCAAAATAATCCAAGTCTTAGACTTACAGGATAAACCAAAATCAATTTACTCTTAATTGCACCCAAATATACCATTAAGGTAATAAAAATACACCCACTCGGGTAACAAACTTTGAAATTGCTCTTTAAAAAAATTTTGACTCAACATCATACCACGCGAGCTCCATCTTGCGCTTGTCCTAACTCAAGATCACCTTGGATTGCCTCTAATCAAAGTTTCGCTTCCAAGTGTCAAGAACTGGATATTATTTGGGGTCATAAGCAAATCAAATCCCGCGACCACCGACATACCAGTCTTATGATATATCCTGAGTGTGACTCCTTCGCAAGCTCGCTAAAACTGAGTCGATGCTAAACATCAACCACAATCAACCTAAGTTTGGGATATGGCCAATACCCAAAACCTTAGCAAAAACTATAAAGTAAGCTATCCTCAGCTCAACTTTTATAACAGTCAAAAAAAACGAGGTCGTCACCTCTACAGAGCAACATCAAAAAAAATAAAGTAAAGCAATTAAGATAATGTAAATATAAATTATTCTTCTTCTGACAAACTTTCATTAGGGTTAGGTTCATTGAATGGTTTTAAGTCTTTAATATGCCATCGTCCTACTTTAGTCTCATCTAAATTAACTAAACCATTAACTAAATCTGAAATCTTTTCTCTAATCACGCAATGCACATACTTAGGTACCAACTTAGATGTGAATTTATCTGCTGCACTGGAAAGAATTTTATTTTTTCGCCAAACGTGATCACCTATATTAAAAGGCAAAATCCCTTTTTCTAAGGTTGTAAGACTTACTGTTCCGTTTATAAGCCTTATGTATCCTACTACGCACGTCGGTGAAAATATCTTTTAAACCCTTTAAATTTTCGGCGTACGCACCCCTGTTACCCGGAATTATTTCGCTGTCAAACATTGACATCCAAATCTAAATTTTTATAATACGATCCAGATAGAGGTATATGTCTGCCGTAAACTAAGAAAGACGGTGTGAACCCTGTTACTTCATGTCTTGCGGTATTTATTGCTTGTTGATCTTGGAAATATTGCCATCCCAAGTGTCATGTGAATCCACGTAACTTCTTAAAGCGGTCCCGACTGTTCGGTTATTACGTTCCACAAAATTACATTGGGGAGAGTACACGGGATTAAAACGGATGTTAAAACCATAAGTTTCACTTAAGCTCTTAAAACTCTTGGAGGTAAACTGAGTACCGTTATCGCATATCAAGAGCGATGGAACACCGTGGATTAGAAAAATATCGTTTTCTAAAATTTTCAAAAAAACATTCGGCTTTAGAGCTTTTCAAAGGAAATAACACGGTATACTTTGTTAACCAGCAAGAAATTACGAAAAGTCATTTATTTCCTTGTTTTGAACGTGGAAATGGGCCTACTAGATCAGCTGCTATGACTTGAAAAGGGTAATTAACCGTTTTCTCTTTTCCATCAGTCCCATAGGTAGTGCATTTGGAGATTTCTGCGCTCCACATACTTCACAAGTCCCACACAAACTTAAGATATCAAAACGCATTTTTGGCCAATAATACTGTTCCTGAACCCTGTGAAGAGATTTTATAAAAGCCAAAATGACCAGAAGTAGGAGGAGTGTGACACATGTCTATAATTTCCTCTCTCTGTGGTTTAGGAACTAGTATTTTCCACTCGGGTACATTAACACGAAATCATTTTCCACTTTCCACTGCGGAAAATTTTCAGGAAATTCTTTGATTTGCTGCCGTAAATTGTCGTACCATGGATCTATGCGATCTATGTCAACTATATCGATTCTTACGCCAATCTGTGCATTAAGACTGTTTTCGTCCACGGTATGATCTGGGATTCTTGACAAAGCGTCAGGAATAACATTGTGGACTCCTTTTCTATGAATTAAAGTAAATGTGTGTTGTCTCAGCCTAATCGCCCAACGCGCTAGTTTGCCACTAGGGTTTTTAATTGAATTAAGCCACAATAAACTATAATGATCTGTTATGACCGTGAAAGGAACACCTTCTATGTAAGGTCGAAACTTTTCGATGTTAAAGAGCACTGCTAAACATTCTTTTTCAACAACCGAGTAGTTACGTTCAGCCTTTGACAAAGTTCTACTGGCATACGCTATCACTCTTTCCTCACCATTGATTTTCTGTGTTAGGACGCCCCCTAAACCGGTATTAGAAGCATCGCTAGAAATATAAAACTGTTGGGGGAAAAATCTGGTTGGGATAAAATTGGAGCTGAAACCAATAGCTCTTTAATCTTTATAAAAGATTCTTCGGCTGCCTTTGTCCAATCTATCGATTGTCCTTTTTTTCGTCCTTTCAAAAGGTCATTAATAGGCGACAACAGGGTAGAAAAATTCTCAATGAAACGTCTGTACCATGAACACATTCCTACGAAGCGCTTAACTTCCGTAGTATTAGTAGGTCTCGCATAGTTAACCATGCTTGCTACTTTATCCGGATCGGTACGCAAGGAATTTGAGCCTACAATATAGCCTAAAAACTTTAGAGAAGTTTTGAAAAAATCACATTTGCTCAAATTTATCGTCAGTCCGGCCTCTTTCAATTTATCTTTTACTTCTTTAAGTAAGCGAATATGCGATTCGAAGTCTTCCGATGTTACTAAAATATCATCGAGATAGGTAAAAATATGTGGCTCATATTTCGGACCAAATATAGCGTCTACTAACCGTTGCTGAGTTTGAGCAGCGTTCTTTAGACCGAACGGCATAGTGACGAACTGAAATAGACCTCGGCCTACTACTGCAAAAGCGGTCTTTTCCTTAGAGGATTTGTCTAAAGGAATTTGCCAGAAAGCCTTCCTAAGATCTATCGAAGATACATACTTAGCATTCCTGAGTGATGTCAAAATTCTGTCGATGTTCGGTAAGGATAGTTATCAAATTTGCTGACCTCGTTGAGCTTTCTACCGTCAAAGCATAGACGATATCACTCCGAGTTTCAACATTTCGTCTAACTCCTTATTCAATACTTTTGACATGTTCGGAGACATGGCGATGGGCCTTGTCTTTACAGGATTGGCATCAGCCGTATCTATAGACATGGTGATTTTATTCGTTCGGCCTAACCTATCTTTACTACTTATTTCATTGAAAGAGCTTATTACTTTTTTCTGCCTTCAAGCGTTCCGTCCGCGAGAGATCATCTAGGGTACATAGACGCGAGAAAAGGTTTTCTAAAGAACTTTCTGAATAACAATCTTTAAAACTTGTTTGAGAGTTGACTTCTAGGGACTGTGGATACCACGAATTATTTTTAAAATTTACTAGAATTCCGAATTTTTGTGCAAAATCACATCCTAAAACCAAAGTATGTGATAGAGAAGGTACTACTAGAGTAGAGATTACTAAACAATGACCATTGCAGACTAGCGGCAACTCAACCGTACCTAAAACTTTTTAACGGCTGCCATCTGCAGTGGTAACACCTCTATTTTTGACGTGGCATATTTTTATACTTAAACGACTTAAAATTTTAATACCATTCTGACCTATAACGGAGGCATTTGCACCAGAGTCAAATAAAGCCGAGAAATGGGCACCTAATAGATCTATCTTTATATGCGGTCTATTATCTAAATATTTATGCACGAATAAAGGAGATATGTGACCATTTGGAGAAGCAGGAGTTTTAACTTGAGAAGGAGAATTTTATTAGACTTAAAAAAAAATCAGAAACTTTTTGTAACCATTTAGTCCAATCTGATCTATTGGAATATTTCTTTACTTAAGATCTTCGTTAGAATCTTTCTTTTATCCGCGACCGGACGTACTGAGAAAGTACGACGGATTTTCAGTTCATAGTCTAATTCATTTTCCAGTAGGTGATTCACTTTAAAATTGAAGGCTTCCATGATAAATGTATCTAGATTATAAAATTTAAAAGAATTGTTTAAAAAATCGTAAAATTATTGCTCCTGTGCTCCCAATAGTCTAGATAAAATCATGTAAAGGCACTTAAAATATGTAAACTTCTTTACCAAACATTTAAAAAAATCTTCGACAATTTCAAAAAAAATTTCTAAGTATCGCCTTGTATTAACATTCCTTTACCAATTTATCTTAAGAATTTCCTATAAAAAATCTCTAAATACCGTTTCGTATCAGCAAAGTATTTTTAATATTCATGCAAAATATAGGTGAGAAAAAAGAACAGTTTTTTTGTTCGGTTAACCGCAAAATCTAACACTGCAAAAAATTAAAGTAAACCAGCACATCTGCTAATCTGAACTATAAAGCTAGCTGTTAAGAAAAAAGTAGGAATCTCTTATCTTAGAGTCAACAACAAAATTCAAATATCTATATCAGATAAATTGAAACAAAAAAAATTCTACAAATTTCCTGCTTTTGTCTTACTGCTATTGTGTAGTTTCGTTTAATAAATGTTATGAAATAAAAATATCTGCAAAGTTAGAGCTTTTACTTTGTTCGAAAGCTAGTACACTGAACCCTTTAAAAAATAAAATTCCAAAAGCCCCGCGTTGACAGCGCTATTTTGTAACGTGTGAAAGAATGTTGCCCCAAGCTTGGGCGTAATTTTGTAAAGTGTGAAAAAACTGTTTTCTGTTTGAGGCATCTCTTTTTGTACCCTGTGAGAAGTTGTTTGTCCCACGCTTGAGCGCAATTTTGTAACATTGGAACTTGCCCGCACGTTGTGGTGTCATTTTGTAGCCTATGAAAAAGTGTTTAATTGCGCCCCCACGTACACTGCGTCATTTTGTACCGTTTGAATATTGGACGCCCCAAGCTTGAGCACAATTTTCTTGCAGCCCCGCTTTAATTTCTGATAATGAATTGAGTGAAACCTGATTTTAAAGGAACTAAAGAAATTAAAGAAACACTAGCTCAGTTTTCTTTGGTAGAGAGATATGGGTAAGAGATATTTGTCTTACGTCTTTTTGGAATTATTTTCTATTTTTTAAAAAGCCTCAGTTGTACAAGTTTTTTGGGCACCACTCATTTTAAAATAGAAAGGATTTAACTTCAGCTAAAAAAATGAGAAAAAACTGAAGTGTTTTATGGATATTACTAAAAAGAATTAGTCTAGTACAACTTATCCTGAAAAGAAAAATAAGTATTCAGTGAGACACTAGCTTTAATCAACAAAAAGAAAATTTATTCATGTTTTAAAATGAAAAGTTCTAACCTTTACAGTTTTACCTAACAAATTCTAGCCTAACTAATAGTTGTTACATTAAAATTTTAGACTATTATAACCCCCGAAGACGAGAAATCGTGCTTTACACTTCACTTTTTAGTCTGTTTTACATTGCAGTTAAGGCGCTACTCTCGAATAAGTCTATTGAAGGGAGTTTTGTTGACTTACTGTTTTTTATTCCTGCTGCGATCGACTACGCCCGATTTCACACTTTTTCTTAACAAACACTTAGAAAGCCCACTACGGCTTTTATTGAAGAAACTGGTGCTTTTATGTTGGTTGTATGATGGTTGTTAGCCTGTCGGCTAGATGGAAAATAGCCCGGCAGCGGCTTGATGGTACTGCCTGGTTGCGGCTAGATGGAAAACCACCTTGGTCGGCGGCTAGATGGAAACGACCTCGATTCCTGTTCTGCGGAGCCTTAAATAATCGTGCGACTTTTGCCTGTAATATCACGACGCTCCAATCAAAACTGCGGATCAAACATTTCACCAATCGCGGCGTAGCGAGAGGTTCGGTCAGGAACCAGCACAACACAATTTATACCGAACGTCTTGGAACTGTTTAATATACCGTTCGATACAAAAATGAAAATAAGTACAATTTGAAATGGAAAAATCAGTAACATTACATGGTCTTAAAATCTAGGAAAAAATGAATGTTACATTTACCCCCTTCCAAAAAGAAATAGACTACACTAGTCTATTAAACTTAGGCTACTTATGAAAAGGTACAAAGTGGTACACTATCACTTAATACTAAGGTCAGAACTTAAAACAAAATTACAAACTTCGGACCTTACTACTAGACTTAATTCAATTAAGCACTAATATTAAGTACAATGAAAACCAAATGAAAATCTTTGCATGATCACAAGAATCTTATAACTAGACTTAACTTAATTAAGCACTAAGGTTAAGTACATCAAAAAGTAAATAAAAATCCTTGCATGAACATAAGAAATACCTTTCCAAAGTAACAATCGCGGTCTTCTTATATAAAAGAATCAGCTCTGTTATTGTTACCAAAACAAAAAAAATATAACTTTGTCTAGACTCTTGTCTAAATCAAAAAAAGTGAACTGAAACAAAGTATGAACACCCCCCTTAAAATATTTTAAGGATTGTCTGAAAATTTTCTATGTCAGCAAAAGAAATTTATAAAAATTCTTAAATAAAGAAAAAAAATAAAAAAATGATTCTAGTGCAAACACTTACACTAAAAAAGAAAAAGTCTTGTCAGACCATTTAGCACAAGGCAAAAAAAAAAAAATATCTGGATAAATATCCAGACAAACGCTCGGGAAAAATCGCCATCCATGCTCTAGCTCATCGCTAAGAGAACATCCTAAATCTAGTATCACTACTAGTCGCACTCGGAAAATAATCGCACTCTACAAGGGAAAACGCTCTGGTTGATCGCCAGAAAACACGTCAGCTCATCGCCAACAAAACACTCTGGTATCGCCAGAAAAAACTTCGGCTCCTCGCCAAGAAAACATTCTGGTATATCGCCAGAAAAAACTCGGCTCCTCGCCAAGAAAACATTCTGGTACATCGCCAGAAAAAAGCCTCGGCTCCTCGCCAAGAAAACACTCTGTAAATAGTCCTCGACTACACAAAGTCCGCGTTCTAAAAAGAACAATCTCGCCATTAATATAGTGAGCAGCTATAAAAGCTAACAATATCACTATAGGCACAGTGAATAGCTTTAAAAGCTAAAATTCACTCTAAACACAGTGAATAGCTATAAAAGCTAAAATTCACCAAACTGAATGATCCTGCTTCAAAAAGCAATGTTCACTAAGAACAGAATGATTAGTCCGCGCGCAACTAACATTCAAGGAAACATTCCCAGCACAACTATGTGAGACAGCAAGTCTCGAAATAGGACCTCCCTAAAGTCATAATCCTATATATGGGAGTCCATAAACAAAACGACTCAAAATCTCGCATTTTGAGCACATGCCCTCAGGCAACCAACATACACTGAAATATATACAGAAATATATACAGAAATATATACAGAAATACATACAGGAGTTCAAATCCCAAACTCTTGGTTATGATAACTCCATACTGAGCTTGGTGAAAGCTCTTAGCAAAGGCTAATCAAATCTTCGGCACATCGCACCAAAGTGACAAATCTGCCTAGAAACATGAGCCAGAAAAAAAAAACGCCCTCCATCATTCTTCAGGGTGGCTACACAGAGATATAAAATTTAACCAGCATTGCGCTTCTCCAAGTTGCATGAAGAACCCTCGTGTACTGGTCTCACCCTAGAACAACAACGAAAAACATTCAATCCATCCCACATAACAGGAGACAAACACCTCACCACGATATGCTGAATGGTGGAGACAATAAAATACAGAATTGGTGACCCTGGTGTCCACCAACAAAAGGGAGTAGATTATAGCATCCACTAAACTGAAACGGTGTCTACCACACCACCATAAGTCAAAAAAATTTAATCAATAGGGTGTTCCGAAACACACTACTGCCAACAGCCTGTCACCACTAATAGGCTAATTGGAGCTGAGGTCGACTACAGTAGCTAGGCTCTCCTTTGGTTCAAGTAGAAATAACCATTGGGTAACAAAACCCCTAAAGGTCCCAAAGGTCAAACGTTCACCCCCCATAGACTACCCTTCCAATCAGTCTGTTCCTCAGGAAGACTAACTCCCTGCCAAACGTCGTAACGGCATCTGTTAGCACCCGGTGCATCACAGCCTGTAAAAACAGATAACTCATGGGATACAACCTAAAAGGTTTACAAGGTTGACTTAACCAAGCTTCTAACGAAATTTTAAAAAACGAAAATGAGCTTAAAAAGCTACATGAAGCAAAAATTTCTCAAATTTTTGGTGGTAACGCAACAAAACTTTTGAAGACGACAAGAGCTTTTCCAGCTTAATCAGAAACAAGAAGAAAACATCGTTGACAGCTAAAATATTCGATCATGGTGTTAATCGTCTCCCTAGACAATAGCCTCTAGAAGAAACTGCTACAGGTATCAGGCATAACCGTTTTCTGTCAGCCCAAACTTCTAGATTACCTCTTGGAAATCTAAAAATTCGGTTAGGAATCTTCCTTCACTGCGCTTAGCCTCCCTTGACAAGGTTCTCATCTCGGTATCAGATTTTGATCATTTCTTTGTGAAACGACTGTCTTACTCTGCTCTCATCTCCTGTAAATGATCAGCCTTTAGTTCTCCTGCAGGGCTTCAATTTCCTATCAATCTGATAGTAAACCGAAAAAACTCAACATACGCCTATGAGTCCATGCAAAAAAATTTTAAAAAAATTAGTGACTCAAAGGTAACGTTTAAACGGCTCTGAAAAAAATAGAAAATACCCTTAGTTTGTCAATTCAGAAGAAGATCTAAATCAAAATAATCCAAGTCTTAGACTTACAGGATAAACCAAAATCAATTTACTCTTAATTGCACCCAACATATACCATTAAGGTAATAAAAATACACCCACTCGGGTAACAAACTTTGAAATTGCTCTTAAAAAAATTTTTGACTCAACATCATACCACGCGAGCTCCATCTTGCGCTTGTCCTAACTCAAGATCACCTTGGATTGCCTCTAATCAAAGTTTCGCTTCCAAGTGTCAAGAACTGGATATTATTTGGGGTCATAAGCAAATCAAATCCCGCGACCACCGACATACCAGTCTTATGATATATCCTGAGTGTGACTCCTTCGCAAGCTCGCTAAAACTGAGTCGATGCTAAACATCAACCACAATCAACCTAAGTTTGGGATATGGCCAATACCCAAAACCTTAGCAAAAACTATAAAAGTAAGCTATCCTCAGCTCAACTTTTATAACAGTCAAAAAAAACGAGGTCGTCACCTCTACAGAGCAACATCAAAAAAAATAAAGTAAAGCAATTAAGATAATGTAAATATAAATTATTCTTCTTCTGACAAACTTTCATTAGGGTTAGGTTCATTGAATGGTTTTAAGTCTTTAATATGCCATCGTCCTACTTTAGTCTCATCTAAATTAACTAAACCATTAACTAAATCTGAAATCTTTTCTCTAATCACGCAATGCACATACTTAGGTACCAACTTAGATGTGAATTTATCTGCTGCACTGGAAAGAATTTTATTTTTTCGCCAAACGTGATCACCTATATTAAAGGCAAAATCCCTTTTTCTAAGGTTGTAAGACTTACTGTTCCGTTCATAAGCCTTATGTATCCTACTACGCACGTCGGTGAAAATATCTTTTAAACCCTTTAAATTTTCGGCGTACGCACCCCTGTTACCCGGAATTATTTCGCTGTCAACATTGACATCCAAATCTAAATTTTTATAATACGATCCAGATAGAGGTATATGTCTGCCGTAAACTAAGAAAGACGGTGTGAACCCTGTTACTTCATGTCTTGCGGTATTTATTGCTTGTTGGATCTTGGAAATATTGCCATCCCAAGTGTCATGTGAATCCACGTAACTTCTTAAAGCGGTCCCGACTGTTCGGTTATTACGTTCCACAAAATTACATTGGGGAGAGTACACGGGATTAAAACGGATGTTAAAACCATAAGTTTCACTTAAGCTCTTAAAACTCTTGGAGGTAAACTGAGTACCGTTATCGCATATCAAGAGCGATGGAACACCGTGGATTAGAAAAATATCGTTTTCTAAAATTTTCAAAAAAAACATTCGGCTTTAGAGCTTTTCAAAGGAAATAACACGGTATACTTTGTTAACCAGCAAGAAATTACGAAAAGTCATTTATTTCCTTGTTTTGAACGTGGAAATGGGCCTACTAGATCAGCTGCTATGACTTGAAAAGGGTAATTAACCGTTTTCTCTTTTCCCATCAGTCCCATAGGTAGTGCATTTGGAGATTTCTGCGCTCCACATACTTCACAAGTCCTCACAAACTTTAAGATATCAAAACGCATTTTTGGCCAATAATACTGTTCCTGAACCCTGTGAAGAGTTTTATAAAAGCCAAAATGACCAGAAGTAGGAGGAGTGTGACACATGTCTATAATTTCCTCTCTCTGTGGTTTAGGAACTAGTATTTTCCACTCGGGTACATTAACACGAAATCATTTTCCACTTTCCACTGCGGAAAATTTTCAGGAAATTCTTTGATTTGCTGCCGTAAATTGTCGTACCATGGATCTATGCGATCTATGTCAACTATATCGATTCTTACGCCAATCTGTGCATTAAGACTGTTTTCGTCCACGGTATGATCTGGGATTCTTGACAAAGCGTCAGGAATAACATTGTGGACTCCTTTTCTATGAATTAAAGTAAATGTGTGTTGTCTCAGCCTAATCGCCCAACGCGCTAGTTTGCCACTAGGGTTTTTAATTGAATTAAGCCACAATAAACTATAATGATCTGTTATGACCGTGAAAGGAACACCTTCTATGTAAGGTCGAAACTTTTCGATGTTAAAGAGCACTGCTAAACATTCTTTTTCAACAACCGAGTAGTTACGTTCAGCCTTTGACAAAGTTCTACTGGCATACGCTATCACTCTTTCCTCACCATTGATTTTCTGTGTTAGGACGCCCCCTAAACCGGTATTAGAAGCATCGCTAGAAATATAAAACTGTTGGGAAAAATCTGGTTGGGATAAAATTGGAGCTGAAACCAATAGCTCTTTAATCTTTATAAAAGATTCTTCGGCTGCCTTTGTCCAATCTATCGATTGTCCTTTTTTTCGTCCTTTCAAAAGGTCATTAATAGGCGACAACAGGGTAGAAAAATTCTCAATGAAACGTCTGTACCATGAACACATTCCTACGAAGCGCTTAACTTCCGTAGTATTAGTAGGTCTCGCATAGTTAACCATGCTTGCTACTTTATCCGGATCGGTACGCAAGGAATTTGAGCCTACAATATAGCCTAAAAACTTTAGAGAAGTTTTGAAAAAATCACATTTGCTCAAATTTATCGTCAGTCCGGCCTCTTTCAATTTATCTTTTACTTCTTTAAGTAAGCGAATATGCGATTCGAAGTCTTCCGATGTTACTAAAATATCATCGAGATAGGTAAAAATATGTGGCTCATATTTCGGACCAAATATAGCGTCTACTAACCGTTGCTGAGTTTGAGCAGCGTTCTTTAGACCGAACGGCATAGTGACGAACTGAAATAGACCTCGGCCTACTACTGCAAAAGCGGTCTTTTCCTTAGAGGATTTGTCTAAAGGAATTTGCCAGAAAGCCTTCCTAAGATCTATCGAAGATACATACTTAGCATTCCTGAGTGATGTCAAAATTCTGTCGATGTTCGGTAAGGGATAGTTATCAAATTTGCTGACCTCGTTGAGCTTTCTACCGTCAAAGCATAGACGATATCACTCCGAGTTTCAACATTTCGTCTAACTCCTTATTCAATACTTTTGACATGTTCGGAGACATGGCGATGGGCCTTGTCTTTACAGGATTGGCATCAGCCGTATCTATAGACATGGTGATTTTATTCGTTCGGCCTAACCTATCTTTACTACTTATTTCATTGAAAGAGCTTATTACTTTTTCTGCCTTCAAGCGTTCCGTCCGCGAGAGATCATCTAGGGTACATAGACGCGAGAAAAGGTTTTCTAAAGAACTTTCTGAATAACAATCTTTAAAACTTGTTTGAGAGTTGACTTCTAGGGACTGTGGATACCACGAATTATTTTTAAAATTTACTAGAATTCCGAATTTTTTGTGCAAAATCACATCCTAAAACCAAAGTATGTGATAGAGAAGGTACTACTAGAGTAGAGATTACTAAACAATGACCATTGCAGACTAGCGGCAACTCAACCGTACCTAAAACTTTTAAACGGCTGCCATCTGCAGTGGTAACACCTCTATTTTTGACGTGGCATATTTTTATACTTAAACGACTTAAAATTTTAATACCATTCTGACCTATAACGGAGGCATTTGCACCAGAGTCAAATAAAGCCGAGAAATGGGCACCTAATAGATCTATCTTTATATGCGGTCTATTATCTAAATATTTATGCACGAATAAAGGAGATATGTGACCATTTGGAGAAGCAGGAGTTTTAACTTGAGAAGGAGAACTTTTATTAGACTTAAAAAAAAATCAGAAACTTTTTGTAACCATTTAGTCCAATCTGATCTATTGGAATATTTCTTTACTTAAGATCTTCGTTAGAATCTTTCTTTTATCCGCGACCGGACGTACTGAGAAAGTACGACGGATTTTCAGTTCATAGTCTAATTCATTTTCCAGTAGGTGATTCACTTTAAAATTGAAGGCTTCCATGATAAATGTATCTAGATTATAAAATTTAAAAGAATTGTTTAAAAAATCGTAAAATTATTGCTCCTGTGCTCCCAATAGTCTAGATAAAATCATGTAAAGGCACTTAAAATATGTAAACTTCTTTACCAAACATTTAAAAAAATCTTCGACAATTTCAAAAAAAATTTCTAAGTATCGCCTTGTATTAACATTCCTTTACCAATTTATCTTAAGAATTTCCTATAAAAAATCTCTAAATACCGTTTCGTATCAGCAAAGTATTTTTAATATTCATGCAAAATATAGGTGAGAAAAAAGAACAGTTTTTTTGTTCGGTTAACCGCAAAATCTAACACTGCAAAAAATTAAAGTAAACCAGCACATCTGCTAATCTGAACTATAAAGCTAGCTGTTAAGAAAAAAGTAGGAATCTCTTATCTTAGAGTCAACAACAAAATTCAAATATCTATATCAGATAAATTGAAACAAAAAAATTCTACAAATTTCCTGCTTTTGTCTTACTGCTATTGTGTAGTTTCGTTTAATAAATGTTATGAAATAAAAATATCTGCAAAGTTAGAGCTTTTACTTTGTTCGAAAGCTAGTACACTGAACCCTTTAAAAAATAAAATTCCAAAAGCCCCGCGTTGACAGCGCTATTTTGTAACGTGTGAAAGAATGTTGCCCCAAGCTTGGGCGTAATTTTGTAAAGTGTGAAAAAACTGTTTTCTGTTTGAGGCATCTCTTTTTGTACCCTGTGAGAAGTTGTTTGTCCCACGCTTGAGCGCAATTTTGTAACATTGGAACTTGCCCGCACGTTGTGGTGTCATTTTGTAGCCTATGAAAAAGTGTTTAATTGCGCCCCACGTACACTGCGTCAGTTTGTACCGTTTGAATATTGGACGCCCCAAGCTTGAGCACAATTTTCTTGCAGCCCCGCTTTAATTTCTGATAATGAATTGAGTGAAACCTGATTTTAAAGGAACTAAAGAAATTAAAGAAACACTAGCTCAGTTTTCTTTGGTAGAGAGATATGGGTAAGAGATATTTGTCTTACGTCTTTTTGGAATTATTTTCTATTTTTTAAAAAGCCTCAGTTGTACAAGTTTTTTGGGCACCACTCATTTTAAAATAGAAAGGATTTAACTTCAGCTAAAAAAATGAGAAAAAACTGAAGTGTTTTATGGATATTACTAAAAAGAATTAGTCTAGTACAACTTATCCTGAAAAGAAAAATAAGTATTCAGTGAGACACTAGCTTTAATCAACAAAAAGAAAATTTATTCATGTTTTAAAATGAAAAGTTCTAACCTTTACAGTTTTACCTAACAAATTCTAGCCTAACTAATAGTTGTTACATTAAAATTTTAGACTATTATAACCCCCGAAGACGAGAAATCGTGCTTTACACTTCACTTTTTAGTCTGTTTTACATTGCAGTTAAGGCGCTACTCTCGAATAAGTCTATTGAAGGGAGTTTTGTTGACTTACTGTTTTTTATTCCTGCTGCGATCGACTACGCCCGATTTCACACTTTTTCTTAACAAACACTTAGAAAGCCCACTACGGCTTTTATTGAAGAAACTGGTGCTTTTATGTTGGTTGTATGATGGTTGTTAGCCTGTCGGCTAGATGGAAAATAGCCCGGCAGCGGCTTGATGGTACTGCCTGGTTGCGGCTAGATGGAAAACCACCTTGGTCGGCGGCTAGATGGAAACGACCTCGATTCCTGTTCTGCGGAGCCTTAAATAATCGTGCGACTTTTGCCTGTAATATCACGACGCTCCAATCAAAACTGCGGATCAAACATTTCACCAATCGCGGCGTAGCGAGAGGTTCGGTCAGGAACCAGCACAACACAATTTATACCGAACGTCTTGGAACTGTTTAATATACCGTTCGATACAAAAATGAAAATAAGTACAATTTGAAATGGAAAAATCAGTAACATTACATGGTCTTAAAATCTAGGAAAAAATGAATGTTACAATATAAATATATATATATATATATATATATATATATATATATATATATATATATATATATATATATATATATATATATATATATATATATATATATTGTAACATTCATTTTTTCCTAGATTTTAAGATCATGTTACGACACTGTTGTTCTTCCTGTAATTTATATTTTTTTATAGTTTTATACAGTATAGTTTAATGCAGTGATTTCAATTTTTGAGCAGTTTAGCTCAAAACAGTGTTTTAAATTTTTGCGCAGTTTAATTTAAACCGGCAGTGTGTAACGCGTGTTGCCGACTTGACTTATTTAGTTCGCACTGAATGCGTCGAGATTTGCATGCCGGGAAGTGATCCAAAGAGAAGGGATGAAGATATTTAAGCAGCCATTTTGAATTTTGAAGGGCTTTTTTTTGCAGGTAGGCCGCAGTGGCTTTCTTCTCCAGCACACTAGAGTAGTTTTTTTCAGTGATGCAGTAGTGCAGTAACGGTTTCTAGCTCTCAAGTTTAAGGCCTTTTTCCTTTCTTGAAATAACCTGCTCATCCTCAGGCATTTCGGGCCAAAAAGTGTTTAGCAACCCAAATGAAACTAGGATGGTAATGGCTGAGACAATATTTTTATGAGAATCTCACCAGGAGAGGCAAAGTAACTTATGGAAAAACCACGAGGAGAAACCAATCAGTAAGTCATAAGCATACCAGTCTAAATATCTCACTTCCGTCTGCAAGTGTGTTTCCAACGACTACTTAATATGTGCAATTCGCGGAGTTAATTTCACAAACTTTTAATATCGTGTTTTATCAAGCATTTTATTAAAAACTTAATAATCCTAATTTAAAGACTCTGTGCCATAGTGTACACTCTTCTAGCTTAAGGGGTTTTTATTTAGTAGAAGTAATTTTAAGAGTGTAATAAAAGTAAGAATTTTTATTTTGTTAATATAATATATGTGTAGTGTCTTACTAAACTCCTGCTCTTTCTTTCAGGATGCAACGGTTGTACGTAAATTAATTTCAACAACTAAATCACTCTTCAGTATGTTTTCATTTTTTGAGCTGAACTTAGATTCTTTTTATCCTAAAATGAATGGTGCCCAAATCTGTACAGCCAACTTTAACAACTATAGAGACTATTTTCAAAAGACTTACAAAAATTACCTCTTATCCATAATCTCTCCAAACAAACAGAGCTAGCTGATATCTTAATTCTGTCCTCTATTAGTAATAATATCCATTCAATCCATTTTCAAAATTAAGATATACATAAGGGGCAAATAACGGCTTCTATTTAATAAATAAAATGTTTATTAAAAATAAAGAAAGTTGGGGCTATACAAAATAGCGCTCTAACGTGAGGCTATAAAAACGGCCCCGGTTATAGAGGTTATAAACACGAGATAAACGGTTTAACACCGTTTTACGGCAGATATACATATATCTCTATCTGGATCATATTATAAAAATTTAAATTTGGATGTCAGTGTTGACAGCGAAATAATTTCAGGTAATAGAAGTGCCTAGGCTAAAATTTAAAGGGTTTTTAAAAGAAATGTTCACAGACGTGCATAATAGGATACATAAGGCTTATGAACGGAACAGTAAGTCTTATAAGCTCAGAAAAAGGGATTTTTCCTTTAAAGTAGGTGATCACGTTTGGTGGAAAAATAAAATTCTTTCCAGTGCAGTCGATAAATTCACATCTAAGTTGGTACCTAAGTATGTGCACTGCGTGAAAAAATTTCAGATTTAGTCTACGGTTTGGTTAATTTATATGGGACTAAAGTAGGACAATGGCATATCAATGGACCTAACCGTAATGAAAGTTTGTCAGAAGAAGAATAGTTTATATTTACATTATCTTAATTGCCTAATATGATTTTTATTTTTTGATGTTGCTTTGTAGAGGTGACTACCTCGTTATTTGACCGCTGTAAAAGTTGAGCTGTGTATAGCTTACTTTTATTATTTTTTTGCTAAGGTTTTGGGTATTAGCCATCTCCAAACTTAGCTTGATTGTGGTTGATGTTTTGACATCGACTCAATTTTTTTGCGAGCTTGCGACAGAGTCACACTCAGGATATATCATATGTCTGTATTTTGATGATCGCGAGATTTGATTTGCTAATGATCCCAAATAATACCCAGTTCTTTACACTTGGAAGCGAAAACTTGATTAGAGGCAATCCAAAGTGATTTTGAGTTTGGACAAGCGCAGGATGTAGCTCGTTTGATATGACATTGAGTCAGGAGATTTTAGGAGCAATTTCAAAGTTAGTTACCCGAGTAAATTGATTTTGATTTATCCAGTAAGTTTGAAACTTGGATTATTTTTTTTATTTAGATCAGTGATTCCCAAAGTGGTTCAGGTGGATCCCCAGGGGTTCACGGGAGACTCGACGGGGGGGTCTACGTTGGCGTGAAAAAAAAAAATGGAGGTTGACAAGTTGTAAGTGGGGGCCACGAAAATTTATCTGGTTTCGATAGTAAAGAACAAAAATGTTGGCTTGGCTTTACCTATCAATGTAGGCAGATAATACACTACTCAAAAAAATTAAGGGAGCAAAAAAAAATTCCTAATTTTTCGGTGATTTTTGACAGGCTGTATTTCGATGAAAAATGGTCGTATTGAGACTTCAAAAAAAAAAGCATTTTGAAGCTTTAAGATTCTTATTTTCAGATTTTTTGGCTAAAATTTTTTAGGAGCTATGGTTCTCATGCAATCCTAACAGATAGCGCGAAAAAATAATATTGCAAATACTTTGCTTTTTTTTTGGTTCATGGGCTTCAAAAAAATTGTTTCAGTTAGGCCGGCATATGGATCAGATAGCCTGTTTATTTAGCATTAATTTCCTTGTTTTAAAACCTCCCTTAATTTTTTTGAGTAGTGTATTTTAAGAAGGTCAGCGATTGTTACTTGTAAAAACTTGCATATTCGATATTCAGTACAACGCGCGCCGAGATTTGCAAAGCGCCGCCCGTCCGCAACGCAACCCGTTCAGACGTGCAAAGGGACGAAATACGACTTGTGCTGTGCTTGCAATCTTGCATGAACTTGTTTGATACTTCACCAATATAAATACGAATGCCAAGGACAAACGTTACTCATTTGTGTTGTTCATTTTGAAAAGAAAAGTGTGAGTGAATCGATGTCAGTGTTTGCCAGTGCCGGAGAAAGTAAGTACCTGCCTATTTGTTATTCATACTTTTATTTTATATTGTAATAATATTATATTTGTTATGTTGCGGTACGTAAAAAAATTAAATACTGAACAGGGCTTACTTCTATAAAAGAACAGAAAGCCGAGAAAGATTGAACTTTTAGTACTTTTTATTATAAAATTATTTATTTATCCGACTGTGGTGATTCACTAAAGGAGAGATATATGATTGACCTGCATGTTTGTACATATTTCAGTGCCCTCGTAGTTGCTAACGCTAAATGGCTAAAAATATTTTCATAAATTGTACGTGTCATTTACAGAAATGTATCAAAATATAATTAATCAAAAAATATTTTATATTACATTAAAATAGGTTCAGCAGTTTTGTGAAAACCTCTATATGGGTCTTAGCAGTTTATTGCTTTTAATAATTAAAATCAGTTTTGCAGCCGGCATTTTAGTTTTTTTTTTCGTTGCAATAATTAATTAATCCTATTTTATTTCTGTTAAAATAGCCATCCTAATTTTAATTCTATTTTATTCTGTTAAAGTCGCCTTATGATTACTAAAACAAACATTTTTTTCTTTACAGGTAGGTAACTGATACGAAACATGGCTGAATCTAAGAAGAAATGACGACAGTATAGTGTTGATTATTTGAAATTTGGTTTTCTTTCTTCAAAGGCAGACAAACGGTTGCCCATATGCCTTTTATGCAACAAAGTTTTGAGCAATGACTTTATGAAACCATTGAAGCTCGAAGATCATCTAAGAATGTGTCATCCTGATAAAATAGGTAAAGATTTAAAATATTTTCAAACATTGAAGGAAAAATATGAAAAGAGATCCACCGTGCACAGTATGTTCGCTTCAACGTCTCAAAGTAACGATGATGGCTTGCGGGCATCTTACAATATCTCATTGCTTAGAGCGAAATCTGGAAAAACCGCACACCATCGGAGAACAGTTAATTTTACCCGCTGTTGAAGAGGTTTTAAAAACCGTTCTGCACAAACCTCCATTTGACGTACTCAAAAGAATTCCTTTGAGTAACAACCATGTACAAAGTCGTATTGATGAAATGAGGTCTGATATTGAAAGCTTCTTGTGTAATTATCTGCAAACAACTCATTTTTCTATTCAACCGGACGAGTCAACTTTACCTGGTAATGAAGCATTATTATTGGCATATGTTCGATTTGTTATGGACGAAGAAATCCATGAGAGCTGCTATTCGCGAAAACTTTGGAGACGGACACTAAAGGCGAATTAATATTTAATGTCCTGAGTGATTTTTTTAAGGAAAAATCGATTCCATTTACAAACATTATTTCGGTGGCAGCAGATGGAGCTCCTGCCATCTTCGGGCGATATCGTGGGTTTATAAGCCATCTTAAAAGAATTATACCAGGAGTAACTGCAATTCACTGTGTCATCCACCGACAACACCTGGTAGCGAAAAATTTGAGTGATAGATTGCACCAATCGCTTCAATTTGTGATTAAAGCAGTTAACAAAATAAGAAGCAATGCGTTGAATACCCGTTTATTTGCACAATTGTGCGACGAAAATGATGAAGACTTCCAACGATTGCTCTTACATATTGAAGTACGCTGGTTATCGAAAGGTGCATGTTTAACAAGATTTTACTCACTTTTTGAATCAGTTTTTAGAGTTTCTGGAAAGTAAAGATCCAGATTTAAAAAAAAAACCTGATCAAATGGAAAGCAGACATCGCGTATTTGACAGATTTGTTCAAAAAATTTAATGCCATTAACTTGCAGTTACACGGGGACAGCTTAAATTTAATAAAAACAAAGGGTGTTATTTCGGCTTATCTTGGAAAATTGAAATTTATGAAGCAAAATATTAGTCGGCGCGAATTCTCCCAGTTTCCAAACTTGTCACAGGCAGAATGTCTTGATAAGGATATTCAGACATACGTTCAACATTTAAATGCCCTGCATGATGACTTCAAAAATAGATTTGAAGATATTCTGGCAATGGAAATACCACCATGGATCATAAATCCATTTGATGAAACGGAAGTGGCGAATGTGGTATTACAAGAGGAGATACTCGAGCTTAGCACCAATGAGGAGCTGAAGGTGAAATTTAAAAAAGGCTATCAAACATTTTGGCTGCAGGCAGAAATACCCGAAAAATATCCTGGGCTGTGGGAAATTGCGAGAAGACTTTTGATAGCGTTTCCCTCATCATACCTTGTCGAAAAAAGTTTTAGTGTCGTTACAAACCTATTAACAAACAAAGGAGCAGATTGAACATCACAGAACGGGGAGATTTGCGGTTATTCTTTACAAAACTGAAGCCAAATATTGATAATTTGCTATCAATCCATCAAGTACATCCCTCCCATTAAAATTATGACTATTTTTTTTTAATTGTTGATTTGCATTGTTGAAGTTACGGTACGTTATTAATGTTTAATTTTAATTCTATTAAGTCTGTAATTATATTATTTTAATAAATAGAACACAAGAAAATTTATTATTTTTCTGTTTATTTTTATCACTCCGAATTTAGGGTTGGAACTCAGCCACGACGCAAATTTCCATCGTTAGATCTAATCTTCACATTTTTGACGAGTTTTGGGAATATGGTAGAAATGTAGCAGCAGGGGGTCCACCGAAGCCAGTAAAATTTTGAAAGTGGTATACGAGAAAAAAAAGTTTGGGAACCTCTGATTTAGATCTTCTTCTGAACTAACAAGCTGATGATGTTTTTCTATATTTTTCAGGGTCGTATCAGCGTTACCCAGTCACTAGTTTTCTATGATTTTATTTTGCATGGACTCATAGGCGTATAACGTTGTTGCTTTTTGTTTTACTATCAGGTTGATATGAAACTGAAATCTTGCAGGAGAATTAAAGGCAAAACAGGAGATGAGAGCAAAGTAAGACAGTCGTTTCACAAAGAAATGATCAAAATCTGACACCGAGATAAGAATCTTGTTAAGAGAGGCTAAGCGCAGTGAAGGAAGATTCCTAACCGAATTTTTAATTTTCATTAGAGCATTCTAGAAGTTTTGGCTGACAGAAAAACGGTTATGTCTGATAAAGCCTGTCCCAAAATATAAGATCCTGGTTTTTGCCATTTTACGTGGGCAATATAAAAATTCTGATCTTTTGTTTATGACAGGTTGCAGAGATGGACTTAAGAATTTTATTCATTAATGCAAATAAATAAAATTATAAGTGTTTTTGAAGATGTTTATTTATAGATGCATGTAAAAACAAATGGATAAGAAGTACAAATATACAGTTTGAATGAATGGGGTTTACAAGAGGGGACATACTGTATAAATAAAAATATATTTTAACTTAAGCCTAATTCGGTTTCACTGTCACTGTCATCAGCTGAGGTAATTATCAGTGGTTTTATATTATTTACATAAATATATGAATCTTCAACTTTAACAACGTGCTGAATGGAATTCTTCCAGCTTTCACAAGGTATATCATTTATAACTTTTTTTACTGACACGCCTAAAGTAGGAGAAACATTTTGTGCCCTTATTTTTGATTTAACTTGATGCCAAATATGCTCAATTGGATTAAACACACAATAATACGGAGGAAGCCGCAAAACAGTGTGTCCCATTTTCTCAGCCCTACTATAACAAACATATTTCTTTTTGAATTTATAGTCTTTCAAAACTTCCAAAAGATCACTTTTTTTATAACTAAAGTCAAAATAAATGTCATTTTCTAACATATATTCCTGTATTTCCGATTTTGTGTTGGCGGCATTAGGAACCTTATTTAGTAGGCGACTATGGTAACTTGCATCGTCCATAACTATAGCACTCTGTTCGGGAACATTTGGCAAAAGGGAATTTTTGAAACCAATTTTCAAAAAGTTCTGCGGTCGTGTCTTCATGATAGTCCAATCTTTTATGTTTTTTGCGGATAATAGTAGACAATTTGAAACCCAGCCCTTTTCAGATCCATCATGCAAGATGGTTATTCGTTTACCTTTATTTGAAGGTGCGTTAGTCTGACATTTTGTACTGCTGTCAATCCACCCTTTTTGCACAGTGTCATGGGTATCGAACCATGTTTCGTCAAGATAAATTATTGGCCAATTCTCTGATCGATACTTTTTAATTTCTTGTAAATAATATGTCGCAAGGCAGTACTTGCCTTTTGTTGATTTTTCGGAACGTGAATTCCATTTTAAGAAAATTCTGTGAAGGGTTGATCGGGCACAATGTATATTGGTCCCGTCCTGCACCAGTCTTAATTTTATTTTGTCTAGTGTCGGCACCAACTGCTCTTAATACACAGAATATATTTTTCTGCGGTAGCCACTATTGCAATTTTCCCATGGACGCCACATAATTAAAATAGAACCGTTACGTTGTAAGTTGTAAGTAAAACTAAAAATAAAAATAATAAAAAGCATCTTTCGAATCTTAATGGGGACCTGTGGTCATTAGGCTTATATTATCAAATACTTAAACGGCTCCAAACCGGGTTGCCAGGTAGTAAATATACAGGTAAAAATAGATCCAATATGATTGCAGGTGCAAGTGAGGGCGGTATACAAAGCAGGTAAAATAAAAATACGTCTATCGTAATACTTGGCAAGTATGCACAGAACCTTAATAGAGTCGTTTTATTGCTCCATTGAAAAAGCAAAAAAGGAGGGTCTTATATCTTGGGATTTACTATACCTGTAGCAGTTTCTTTTAGAGGCTATTGTCTGGGGAGACGATTAACATCGTGATCGAATATTTTCACTGTCAACGATGTTTTCTTCTTGTTTCTGATTCTGCTGGAAAAGCTCTTGTCATCTTCAATATTTTTTTTTATATTTTGCCATAGAAAGGTTAAGAGATTTTCATTTCGATTAGATTTTTTTAAGCTCATTTTCGCTTTTTGGAAAATTTCAGTTTAGATGCTCGGTTAAGTTAACCTTACAAATCTTTTAGGTTGTATCCCATAAGTTTTTTGCTTTTTTACAGGGTGATGCACCGAGTGCTAGCAGATGCCGTTACGCCGTTTGGCAGGGAGTTAGTCTTCCTGAGAAACAGACTGATTGGATATGGGGGGCGAACGTTTGACCTTTGGCAGTAGTGTGTTTCGGGACATCGTATTAAAATTTATTTTTTTGACCTATGGTGGTGTGGTGACACCGTTTCAGTTTAGTGAATTCTATAATCTACTCCCTTTTGTTGGTGGACACCAGGGTCACCAGTTCTGTATTTTATTTCCTCCACCTTTCAGTATATCGTGGTGAGGTGTCCTGTGATTTGGGATGAATTAGGTGTTTTTCGTTGTTGTTCTAGGGCGAGACCAGTACACGAGGGTTTTTGATGCAACTTGGAGAAGCGCAATGCTGGTTATGTTTTTTTATCTTTGTGTAGGCACCCTGAGGAGCGACGGAGAACATTTTTTCCTATTTCGAGACTTGCTGTCTCATATAGTTATTTTGGGGATGTTTCCTAGAATGTTAGTTGCGCGCTAACTAATCATTCTGTTCTTTGTGAACAGTGCTTCTTGAAGTAGGATCATTCAGTTATGCGAATTTTAGCTTTTATAGCTATTCACTGTGTTTTTATAGTGACATTGTAAGCTTTTATAGCTATTCACTATGTTTTTTGCGAGGAGGTTTTTTTAGAACGCGGATTTTGTGTAGCTGAGAGCTATTTACAAAGTGTTTTCTTGGAGCTAAGCTGATGTGTTTTCTGGCGATGTACCAGGGTGTTTTCTTGGCGATGAGCCGGTGATTTTTTCTGGCGATGTACCAGAGTGTTTTTTTGGCGATGGCCGATGTGTTTTCTGGCGATGTACCAGAGTATTTTGTTGGCGATGAGCTGATGTATTTTCTGGCGATGTACCAGAGCGTTTCCCCTAGCGATTTTTACATTTGTCTGGATGTCTTAGGACTCAGACATTGCGCGATAGTGTGTTATTTTATGAATGCGACTAGTAATGATACTAGATTTGGAATGTTCTCTTAGCGGTAAGCTAGAGCATTGATGGCGATTTTCCCGAGCGTTTGTGGTGATTTACCCAGATATTTTTCTTAGCCATGAGCTAGATGGTCTTAAAGACTGTCTTTTTAGAAATAGTATTTTTACTAGAGTCGTTTAGATATTTTCTTTTATGTAAGAATTTTTCTAATATTTCTTTTACTAAAATAGAAAATTTTCTGACAATCCTTAAATCGTCTTAAGGAGGGTGTTAGTATTTTAGTTCAGTTGAATTTTTTTGATTTAGATAAAAGTCTAGATAAGGTTATATTTTTTGTTTTAGTAGCAATAATAGAGATATTATTTTCATATAGAAAAACTATTATTGTTATAGTAGAAAAGTATTTCTTATGTTCATGCAAGGACTTTTATTTGATTTTTAATGTGCTTAATATTAGTGCTTAATTAAGTTACGTCTAGTAGTAAGGTTCGAAATTTGTAATTTTGTTTTTAAGTTTTTTGCCCTTAGTATTAAGTGATGGAGTGTAACACTTTGTACTAAGTACTAAGTAGGCTTAGTTTAATAGACTAGTGTAGTATATTTCTTTTTGGAAGGGGGTAAATATAACATTCATTTTTCCTAGATTTTAAGACTATGTTACGACACTGTTTTTCTTCCGGTAATTTATATTTTATTACATTTTTATATTTACTGCAGTGATTTTAATTTTTGAGCAGTGTAGCTTAAAACAGTGTTTTAAATTTTTGAGCAGTTTAATTTAAACCGGCAGTGTGTAACGCGTGTTGCCGTGTTGACTTATTTAGGTCGCATTGAATGCGTCGATATTTGCATGCCGGGAGCTGACCCAAGGAGAAGGGATGAAGATATTTAAGCAGCCATTTCAAATTTTGAAGGGCCTTTTTTCGCCAGTAGGCCGCCGTAGTTGCTTTCTTTTCCAGCACGCCAGAGTAGTTTTTTTCAGTGATGCAGTAGTGTAGTAACGGTTTCTAGCTCTCAAGTTTAAGGCCTTTTTCCTTTCTTGAAATAACCTGCTCATACTCCGGCACTTTGGGTCAAAAAGTGTTTAGTAACCCCAATGAAACTAGGATGGTAATGGCTGAGACAATATTTTTATGAGAATCTCACCAGAAGAGGCCAAGTAACGTATGGAAAATCCACGAGGTCAAACCAATCAGTAAGTCATAAGCACACCAGTCTATATATCTCACTTCCTGTCTACAAGTGTGTTTCCAACGGCTACTCAACACGTGTAATTCGCGGAGTTAATTTCACAAACTTTTAATATCGTGTTTTATCAAGCATTTTATTAAAACTTAATAATTTTAAAGACTCTATGCCATAGTGTACACACTAGCTTAAGGGGTTTTTATTTAGTAGAAGTAATTTTAAGAATGTAATAAAAGTAGGAATTTTTATTTTGTTAATACCCTTCTTTATTTAAATGTGTAGTGTCTCACTAAACTCCTGCTTTTTCTTTCAGGACACAACGGTTGTACGTAAATTAATTTGATTTCGACAACTAAATAACTCTTCAGTATTTTTTCATTTTTTGAGCTGAAATTAGATTCTTTTTATCCAAGGGGCCAATAACGGCTTCTATTTAATAAATAAAATATTTATTAAAAATAAAGTAAGTTGGGGCTATACGAAAAGTAAGTTGGGGCTATACGAAATAGCGCTCCAACGTGAGGCTATAAAAATGGCCCCGCTTCTGGACGTTATTATATATATATATATATATATATATATATATATATATATATATATATATATATATATATATATATATATATATATATATCTATATATATATGCATATATACACATATATATATATATATATATATATATATATATATATATATATATATATATATATATATATGTATATATATTTAAGTCCAGAGCAGTATTCTTTATACTTTAACGATCCCTTTTTAGTAATAATTTGTTTCGTGGAAACTCCTTCCAAAATGCAATTGCTTAAAACTATTTTAGCTAAAAAAGTAGTAGTATTGCTTAGTGTTAATAATTCTTACAGAATAAAATTATAAGTACTCGTAATACAATATAATTTTTTTTTTGGAAATTTGATTAAAAAATGTATTGCACAATGAAGAGACAAAAAGTACAGAAACCTTATGCCTAAACCTTATAACTAAATAACTTGAAATAGTAAAGGATGGTTAACTAGTTTTCAGAGGAATATAATTTTAATAACTTGAAGGAGCTTGGTTATTCTTACAGTAAATATTAAAATGTGGTATGATCGATGCAATTTGCAAACGCATTTCATATTCGGAGTTCAGTTTGTTCATATATTTGGATTTTTTTACTGTATATGTCGACAAAGCTTTTTCAGATGAATAAATTGCGACAAAGGCATCAAGGTTTGCACTGCTAGTTGAGATAAATCTGGATCACTTTTGTTAATTTTTAGCCAAAAATCAAGAATGCCTTATTGTTGCAATTTATATTTCAATGTTGAATCGGTTGCAATGTTTATTAGTTATTCATGTTTTTTAACGACAAACTAGGGATATTAAATTGTTGAAATGGATTTTTAATTCGTTCAGACGAGTCAATTTGCACTGAAATGTATTAATGTTCCTTTCAGTGGAGATATATGCTTTAATATGGATCAATAAGTCAAAAAATATTTGATCGATTTTGTTGAAATTTTACATACATCTAAAGAACACTTGGACTTAAATATTTAAAAAATCACTAAAAAGTATTCTTTTATGGATAATTAACTCAAACATTGTATGAAAAATGTAGACTTTTTTAAAGCATTCCATTTCACTAATTTTTCATTTTTGGTAATGGTAATAATAAATTGGAAAAGGAAAACTCGTTTGTTTGAGACCAATACATCATCTGCTGTATTGGTTTGAAACACTCACGCACAAACTTGAAGGAAGACAGTGGCTTAACTCTGCCATTTTTCAATATTAAAAAAAAAGTGTTAATTTTAGCTTTAAGTAACAAGAAATTATACCTAAAATGCCATTAATCTTACATAAACCGTCCACGTAAAAGATATTACAAAAGATGACTTATTTTTACCTGCCTAAATATATTTTCCCTCTTACTGTATTTATAACCGTTATTACATCATCCATAATATTTTTAATTACTTTGGAATACGTTTTGTCACAATTGCATGTCGAACAGTGAGAATGCTTTCTGTGAGGAGCCACTGCTTTTACTCTTGCAATGGCCCCTTTGTTTGAACTCAAAAAAGGATCCATCTGTACAAATATAAAAACATAAATCACGCGAATTTTCATGTTGCTTCATGTATGTATTAATTAGATTTAAAATTTGATATCTTGTATTTCTTTCTAAAATTGACGTACAGAAAAGCATGTCTTCCTCGATCGAAGATTTAAAATCCTAATGTATCGTTACAATTAAAACGGCCAATTCAAAAATATATGTCGACTCATTTAATTGCATCTTAAGTTTATGGGCAGAAGACCTTAATCGAGATAGTAATTCCTCTTCAAAAAATTTTGCCATTTTTTTAATGCGTCTAACAACTGTGGTATCAGCTAGTAGCATGTTGTCAATATCTTTACAACTAACCTCTACAATCCTTAACACGAAGATCAATTAACTTTTAAGCAATTGTGATGTGATATGTGATGATATGATGTGTGAATGGCAATGTGATAACTAAAACGAAAAGATGTCTCAAATCGTTGTCACAGTATAAGAAAAGCTTTTTTCTTGTTCAATAATTAATCTCGTTTACGTTTGACATATTTAAAATGTTTGTTAAAGTTTGGTGTATGTAAAGTGCTATTATTAACAGCTTTGTCACATTCTACGCATCGATTTGGTTCTGTGTCATTACTAGACCAAGTGAATCCAAATTTTAAGTAGCTACTCTAGTACTTTCTCTTTTTTTGAGTTAATATCAGAAAACTGTCTCGGTTAGATACGTTGAAGAAGCACACTTTTGTCATTGTTAAAATGTTATGATTCGAATTATTTGTTCGTTTTAAATGTCTGATTTTTCACCAAACATCCATTCTGCAAAAAAGGTGACTCAAATTAATATTTATTTCCTTTAATATTAGATTAGAATCGTACTTTCAACCTTTTATTGATTGGTAAAGTCGGCGACTGCATCAATTGTATTATTAACTAAAAGAAAAAGTATTGACTTGGACAAAATACTTTAACATGGGCATATAGATCAAATTAGCAGCCTTGACGCACGAATGTCAGTCTTGTGCGCCAGAAAGAGGAGGGTCTAAACGAATGCTAGACAGAAGAATGCGTGCGATTAGTCACGTACGTATTTCTATGCGAACACTTCTTCCGTTATTTTTAAATCATGTTCTACGTATCTTACCTTGAGTAAGGAAAGTGCTTTTTTCAAAAAATGGACTAGTCGGGATTTTAGGAAAGTACAGTTTTAATTTTACATTTAGTCAATCATTGCTGCTGATGATACTAATGTGGTTAGCGAAATGCGCGTTGGGTGCAAAAATAAAGTGTTTGATGTAATGTGTAGTTAAAAAATATTGTTGATATTATACGCGCCAACGAAGTTGAAAGATGAAACAGCGTAATTATGTGGCATTTAGTTGTTAGTGAAGAACTGAATTTCGCGTCGTTTCTACGCACTTTGTCGTAATAGCTCTATTGGCTCCTAACATCTTTAGATGAATAGGACGCGTGCAGAATTCCACTGGTTTAGAGGAAATGTGGAAAATAGTGACAATTAGCGCTTCGCTATAATTAACGAGAAAGTCCACCCAGAAAATTTATGTTTTTTTAGCAATGGTTCTAGCCAATTTAGGCCAATTTTGATAATAACCTGGACTGTTGCAGTATTGTCATGCTTAAGTGTGACTGCTTTTATAACAACATGAAACTTTTAATTAATGTAGCTTATTCATTCTCCCAACAATTATTTTTTTTTACTAAAAAGTTAAAAACTTTTTTTTTATATTTTTGATATGAAAACTACATAGTTCTGCTCTCTCTCTCTCTCTCTCTCTCTCTCTCTATATATATATATATATATATATATATATATATATATATATATATATATATATATATATATATATATATATAGGATAATTGATTTCTGGGACCTTTATGTATATAAATCTTTAATTTTAATCTTGGGCACGAGGCTCCTTTGAGTAAAACACTTGAGTTTTTGTTTCTTTACGAAGTTATTTTTAATTGACCTTTCGCCCTATAGTTATGGGAATTCTCAAATTTCTCTCATTTCTCGAAAATAAGTAAACCAGATCAATACATCTCGGTCTACGGCCAACAATGAGAACTCAGAGTTCTCATCGTTGGTTTACAACAATACCAAAGAAAAACAAATTTTGAGAATGCCCAAAACTATAGACCGAAAAGTTAACTAAAAATAACTTCTTAAAAAAAACAAAAACTCAAGTATTTTACTTAAAAGAACCTCATGCCCAAGATTAAAACAAAAGATTTATATATATATATATATATATATATATATATATATATATATATATATATATATATATATATATGTATGTATACTTAAAGTGTTTCTATTTATTATAATTTGGCCATAAGGACTGAAAATAGGTTTTCAAGCACATCCATGATTTGAATTTATTACACACAACAAGGAAGGGGTTAATTTTTGTTTCATTTTCTAATTAGAATATACAAAAAAAAAATGTATGAATTTGATTGGCACCGGATAATTTTAAAACAAAGAAAACTGCATGAACGTCTTTTTTAAAACACAACATTTAAAAAACACCACGTTAAATATTAGAGCTGTAACTAATCAAGATTTCTATGATGAATTATTAAAGAAAAAACTAATCTATTAAAATTTTTTGCATATACCTTCCTGTGATAAAGGTTGTTCTGAAATTTTATTCTGTATAAATTTCAAAACGATAAAAATAATCAAATATTATAACTTATATAAACAAACCTTAAACAATTTTAATACTGACCTGAAATCGTTTTAAATGTAGTATCAGAACTGCAGGTGGATTGTAAATGAGCAATTGTTTAGAAGCATCAGTATAGACAGTCTTCTTTGAAGTACCACCATGGCGCTTTGTGCATAAATCACAGCTAACTTTATTGGATCCCATCATTAGTTCGCATTCGGTAAACTGATTTAGGCAAGATTCTACTGAACACTCACCTTCCTCGCATTGATATCTTGGAGCTAGTGTACCGGAGTATGCTGAAATATCTTCAGAATCATCATCTTCATCCATCTAAAATATATAATATAATAATATAATATATATACATATATATATATATATATATATATATATATACATATACATATATATATATATATATATATATATATATATATATTATATATATATATATATATATATATAGTCTTCAAATTTGTGTGGTTTTTATACGTGAAATTAGTCGACACATGTATCGGGATTTTCTTTTCCAAATATATATTTGCAAAATATATATTTGCAAAATATAGATGTTCTAAATTATCATAGTCCACTAATTGGTGGCACATTAAAAAAAGCAATATGTCCAGTTCTTTTTATTGTATAGACTTCGTTCTTCCTCAATTGTATTGCGCTTTATCTTGGCTTCCGCAAAGTGTAATCGTGGAATGTTTTAATTGTTTTTATTATTATTATTAAACAGCACTACAGGCCTTGAACAATAATGTTCAAAATTGCTCACAACTACTCTCCACCGGGCTCTCTCCCGTGCCTCCCTTTTCCACTCGCCGATACCCATACTCCTAAGATCCTTCTCCACCGTCTCCAACCATCTCGTTCTCGGTGTTCCCCTCCGTCTTCTTTCGATAAGCTTTCTATGTAGTACCATCTTCGGCATTCTCTCTCTCGGCATGCGCTGTATATGTCCCAGCCATCTTAGACGTTGTGCCTTCACATATGTTGTTATTCTTGGTTCCTTATAGAGTGCATAAACCTCCAGGTTCGTTCTTCTTCTCCATCCTTCTTCCGTCCTTGTTCCTCCCAGGATAATCTCAGCATTTTTCGTTTCCATGTTTCCAGTTGCTCTTCTTCTTTTTTGTTAAGCACCCAGGTATCACAAGCATACGTCACCGTTGGCCTTATTATAGTTTGATATATTCGCATTTTGGTCTTCCTAGATAGGTGTTTGTTTTTCATTAACATTCTCAAGCTCCCAAATTTTTGGTGCCCTTTCGCTATTCTCGCTACCCTCATGTCCATTCTTCTCCAGTACTACCCCCAGGTATGTAAATTCTTCTACTTTTTGGAATTCGTAATTTTTAACACTCCCACTCTTCAGGTTTTCTTATCTTCCCCTCTGCTCATCCCCATAATCATATACTTTGTCTTCTTCTCATTGATTACTAATCCATATTTTCTTGCTTCACCCTCTTAATTTTTCCATAATTCTCTTGAGTTCATTTTTTGTTTTCGCCAGTAGCGTTAGGTCGTCCGCATAAGCCAGGCATTGGTGGTTATTTCTAAAAATTGTTTTCCTCTTTCCGTCCTTGCCTCCATAACTAAATTACATAGCGTCGTCGACAAGGGGTCGCCCTGCCTTAAGCCATTTTTGACCTGAAAACTCTCCGATCGTTGTCCCCGCCACATCACTTCATTCTTCGTTTCTTTCAGTGTCATTTCCGTCAGTCTTATCAGTTTTTCTGGGACGCCCAGCTGAAACGTTGCTTGATACATTTTTCTTCTGTTTATTCTGTTATATGCCTGTCTAAAATCTATAAACAGGACATACAACGTCAGGCTGTACTCGTAATAACTAGTCTGGATATCTTTTAAAGTAAAAACTTGAACTGTTGTTGACCTATTCCTGCGGAAACCGGCTTGATATTCCCCCACTATCCTTTCTGTATGTTCTTCCATTCTTTTCCTCAGGATTTTGTTGAAGGCCTTAAAGCATGTATCTAAAAGCGTAATGCTCCTATAAATTCGTTGCTTCTTTTGACAATTGGACATATTCGTGCCGCCGACCACTCTGTTGGCATTTGTTCCGTTTTCCATATTGTTTCCACCAGTTCATATATCTTTTTGTGCAGTTCGCCACCTGCTTTTAGAATTTCAGCACGTATCTCGTTTGACCCCGGACTTTTGTTATTCTTTAATTCTTGGATACTGTCTATTATTTCTTGTTTTGTTGGTTGTTCTATGTGTATTTCCTCTTGCGCCATTGCCTGGTTCGCTTCGTTACTAATTCCGTTTAGCAACTGTTCAAAGAAATTCTTCCACTCCATCAGGTCTTTGCATTCTTTATTGAACCATTCTTTCCTTTCTGTCTTTTCGGTCTGGTTCCCAATGTTTTCTTTACTGACTCTCTCTATTCCTATCTGGAATCAATTCCTGTATCACGTGCAACGCACTGCAATTCCGCATTCATTTTTTCTCTATATTTTCTTCTGACCTCTTCGTTTTTTATCTGGTCTACATTATACTTTCGCGTGCTTGTATTCCTTGCCATTTTCCGTTTCCTTGTATCTAAACTTCCCACACACTCTACTCTCACCAGGAAAATGGTCTGACTCACAGTCCGCCTATCTCATGCTTATGACGTTCGTGATGAGCCTTTGGTGTTTTTGTTCGATCAACACATGATCAATCTGATTAATCATTTTTTTCGTCAGGGGAAGTCCATGTGCCCTTATAAATTTCTTTTTTCTGCAATTGTGTACTTTTTATTATTAGTCCATGTTCCATGGCAAAACTTATTAGTCTTATGCCGTTCTCATTAGTTTTCTTCGTGTTTACTGTTTTGCCCCGCTATTACCTTATACGTGCTTTCCTTGCCTATTTTTGCATTGCAGTCTCCCATGAGTATATAGTTAGAGCAATTTATGTCATACCTCGGCATCTTTCCATATTCCTCTGCCATGAGTTCATAAAAGATATCTTTTCCTTCTTCCTTTTTCTCTTCTGTTGGTGCATGAACATTTATAATGCTTATATTCTTTTTGTTGCCCTTTAATCTTATGTAACACATCCTGTCTAATATTGGTCTGAAATTTATTATCTTTCCTTTCATTTTTTTTTGTTGTTTATTTATAAGAAATAATAACAATGGAATTTTTTAAATATTTTTTTTATGCTTGCCTCCACAACTCACAAAATCAAAAGAAATACCATTATATTCGCTATGTTTGAATCTAAAAAACCCGTAGTCTCTATTAGGTCAGAAAATATTAATTAATTTCGAGCAAGTGTCACGCGGCGCGAGCTGCGGGCATAGAGTTCTAACGGAGTCTCTTTCACGTTTGCGCCGATTTCTTGCTTTTGAAAGGTCATCCTATTATATCAGTACTTTTATTTGAAAATTATATATACGTTATTCAAAAAACGAACAAGTAGAAAGTGTTCCTTATTATTAGACTAAATGTTCAAATGCATACTCATCGAAAACTTAGAAACGTAATTATTGAATACTGGAAAAGAGACAAACTCAGCTGAAATCGAATATTACGATTTTTTTTATAATAAAAACACGGAGTGTTTAAATCAAGACACTATAAAATATTGTCATAAGCACATTTGTTTGCAAGGATATGATATAATAATACATATAATATAATTTTCGACGATATGTTACAAAGTAAGTAATTATTTCATAACTGCAACTTCAGTTGAATGTTCCTGCAAAGAAAAATGTTTCGCTATTGCTTTTTTTTTTCGTGATTGGTATCATGTAATGATCCGTCCATTTTATAGTTAGAGCAATTTTAAATGTTGCCTCTAATCTTTCTGCTTCTTCAATATATTCTTTATTCTCTACAAATTTCAATGACATGTTACGAAGAGACTCAGTTGCCCATTCAAATAACTCTTTGAAGGCTGGTTCTACAGCCAATCTATTCAAAGTTCCACCCAAGCTATCACACGTACCATTGTCATGATGTTGGAAAAAAGTACCACACTGTAGCTAAATCAAAATCTTTCAAATCATGGGTGAGATTGATATTTTTTTTTTGTTTTTGTATTGCACAGAAAACTATGTAATTTTTAAAATTTTTATTTCAGCTGAGTTTGTCTCTGTTAAAGTATTCAATAATTCGTTTTTAAGTTTTCGATGAGTGTGCATTTGAACACTTAGTCTAATAATAAGGATCACTTTCTACTTCTTCGTTTTTTGGATAATGTATATATAATTTTTATATAGAAGTACTGATATAAAAGGATGACCTTTCAAAAGCAAGAAATACGCGCGAACGTAAACGAGACTTCGTTAGAACTTTAAGCGCGCACCGCGTGACGCGAGCTTGAAATTATTTAATATTTTCCGATCTAATGGAGACCCCACTTTTCAAAAATATGTTTTTTTAGAATAAAACGATATATAAGATAAATAGAACCGGAGATATTGCTTTTTTAATGTGCCGCCGGAAAAAAATCTCGATATATGTGTCGACTAATTTCATGTATATAAGCCAAAAAAAAATTTCAAGCAAATCAAAAATGTGAAGTCAAAATAGGTGTACGGTTTGTAAAAGAATGACCCTTATATATATATATATATATATATATATATATATATATATATATATATATATATATATATATATATATATATATATATATATATATATAGGGTATTATAAAAATGGTTTATTATATTGAAACGGGTAATTCCTTCGATTCGAATTATTCTTTTTTCAATTCGGATATTTTAAAATTAGGCCAATATAGCCATCTTTTCCTCCAGTTCTATAATTTTTGATCTAAAATACTTTCCTTAGGCAATCGGGTTATCCAGCAAAATACCTAAGATCTTTGCGAGGAAATATATTTTTTTTTATAAGTATTGTTGGAAATATTTCTTATAAAAAGATTAAACTTTGAAGAAAATTTTTGTTCTTTACAGTGCGTAGTTTTTTTAATTCAAATTGCATTCGCCAATATATGAACAAAATGTGTGGAGCCACCGATAGGCAACGTGTTAGATATGATGCAGAGCGTCGCGAAGTGTATTGTGGAATGTAAATCAGTTCGTCCTCGCGAATGTTAAGGAAAACGTGTAAAAGCGATACCAGAAAGTTTTGTTTATTGAAATGGCAATTTAATATTGTAGTTAAGAAACCAGTATTTAAAAATTTTAATAATTATTGGTGTATGTGCAAACATTTCAGTTTTGGATGGTTAGTGTATATATTATTTTCTTAGGTAAATTATTGTTTATAAAGCACTGTACTTCAAACATGGTTTGTTTCTATGGCGTCAGATCATTTTTTAAACTGAAAACTGTT
>JAHKBH010002951.1:0-94456 GCA_019049505.1 Pachyrhynchus sulphureomaculatus
AGACGTTTAATTTGCTAATTTTTCACCATTCCGATCAAAAATCTTAATGGGCGCAGCCTCCAAATCCTTCATGATGATTTTGAGGTATCTCCAGTTTTTACCTCATATTTTTGATGAAGGTGCAGGTAGTGGCTAATAGTAAAAGGCACCATTATAAGTCAATTTTGCCGCTTACGATTTTGTTTGAAACTATTATATTCGAATAGATTATCTAATACTAACTACTGGGCCAATAGCTAACAACCATCAAAAACTACTCTCTACCCCCAATGGTCATTATTAGGGGATGAAAAAGAGAAAAATCGGCTAATTACGATTTACTTGGACTTTGGCGAATACGACTTGTTAAAAACTTTTATTAATCGAAGATAACATGGAACTCTAACTTTTGGGCCGATAAAAAACAACCTGCAAACTACCCTCCACTCCCCAGTGGTCATTATTAGGGAATGAGTAGGGGAAAAATCGACTTATTTCGATTTTTTGGACTTTGTTGAGTATGGCACGCTAAACACTTTTATTAATCGTAGGGAACATCGAATTCTTACTTTTAGGCCACAACACAACTACCAAAACTACTCTCCATCCCTAGAGGTTATTATTAAGGGATGGAAAGGGGAAAAATTCACTTATTATCACTAGTTGTAAGAGTAACTAGTGATAAAAGATTAAATATTTCAGTTTTTCCACCCATAAACATGACCACTGAGGGTGGAGGGTAGTTTGCCAGTTGTTACACATTGGTTCAGAATTAAATATCCAATATTGATTTCTCCTAAAAAAAAGTTTAGTACTTTATACTAAGCAAAGTCCAAGTATATCGAAATAAGCCGATTTCCTCCCCTTTCATCTCCTAATAATTGCCACTGAGGGTGGAGGACAGTTAGGCGGTTATTACCCATTAGCCCAAAAGTGAGAGTTTGATGTTCCCTACGATTAATAAAAATTTTTGGCTAGCCGTACTAAGCAAAATCAAAGTAAACCGAAATAAATCGATGTTTTCCCTTTTTATCAATCAATAATGACCACTGAGGGTAGAGGGTAGTTTGATGACTGTTGCCCATTGGCCCAGTAGTTAATATTCTATAATTTATTCGAATTTACAGTTTCAAACAAATCGCAAGTGGCAGAATCGACTTATAATGGTGCCCTTTACTTTTGGCCACTACCTGCACCTTCATCAAAAATATAAGGTAAAAACTAGATATATCTCCAAATCATGAAGAATTTGGAGGTTGCGTCCATTAAGACTTTTGATCAGCATGATGAGTAATACAAAATAAAAAAAAAAAATAGCAAATTTACCGGAAGCCGGATTCACATTTAAAATGTGCGGTGTCCTTTATCGGTTTAAATATAACACGTCGGCTGAAAAGTTTTTGGTCTGACACATAGATGTCGCCCTTTTCCAAAAATCCATATGATTTTTAGAAAGTACCAACCTTCAAACGATACGTGTCAAAATTTTATGACATTTCGACGATTAGTTTACAAGTTACAGTGGTTTTAATGACGCTACTTTTGATATTTTCAAAACAATGGAAAAAATCGAATTTCGTATGTTGATTAAATACTGGTTTTTGATGGGAAAAAATACCGTTCAAGCAAAGCAATGGCTTGATAAGTGTTACGAGGACTCTGCCCCTGGAAAATCACTCATCATTTACTGCTATGCTGAATTTAAACGTGGTGAACGCTCTGGACGCCCAAATGAGGTGATTACATCGGAAAACATCAAGAAAATCCATAAACTTCTTTTGGATGATCGTAAAGTGAAATTGCCTGAGAAGCTGACGCCCTAAATATATATGAAAAGAACGTGTTGGTCATATTTTGAATGAACATTTGGGCATGAGAAAGCTCTGTTCGAAATGGGTACCGTGTTTGCTCACCGTGGACCAAAAACAACAACGTGTTAATGATTCTGTGCGCTATTCAAATCGGCAGTCATCTGAGTGGACAGCAGTCGGTGAAAGCCGCTCGAAGTGCCCAAAACCCCAACAGTTCGCTGGCTTTGGTTTGATAATTTTCGTCGACTATGCTGAGAAGGGAAAAAACCATCAACTGCGAATATTATAGAAAGTTATTGGTGCGTTTGAAGGCAGAAATCGCAAAGAAATGGAACCAAAAGAACAAGAAAAAAGTGCTCTTTCATCAAGACAATGCACCGTGTCACAAGTCAATGGTTACGATGGCAAAATTGCATGAATTGAAGTTCGAATTACTTCCTCATTTCACTATATTCTCCAGATTTGACCGCCTGCGACTATTATCTATTCGCAGACCTCAAAAAAATGCTCGCGGGAAAGAGATTTGGGTCCAATGAAGAAGTTATCGCCGAAACTGAAGGACTGTTTTGAAGACAAAGACAAATCCTTCTACAAGAAAGGGATAGAAATATTAAAAAAGCGTTGGACTGATTGTATCGCTCTTGAAGGAGACTATATTAATGAATAAAGTCAAATTTTGCAAAAAAATGTGTATTAAGTAGCTAGACCAAAAACGTTTCAGCCTACGTGTTTCTATGCACTAATTTCACAACACCCTGTATATAAAAAGTGAACATATTTTAAATTGTAATACGTTTAAGAACAAATTTTCTAGTTTTTGTATTTTTAGGCAGCTTACTTGTAATAAACCAAAATGTACGAAATCACCCACCGGCCAAAAGTGTTTGTTATGTATAAAAGTATTTCCTAATAGTTACAAAATGAAAAAACATCTACGACAAGTTCATAGTGAAAATAAATATACTTGTGACGTTTGTTCCAAAAAATTTTCAACAAAATTCGTTTTAAAAAGACATAAGGAACAAATACATCTTTCTCATAGGCCTTATTCCTGTGAATTTTGTGAAAAAACTTTTACGAAAATTGGGAAAAAAAAACATCCCACGAAATGACAAAACATCTGAACAGCAGAATTATTTACAAGTGTGAATTTTGTGATAAACAGTTTTATTGTAAAACATCTTTGGGACGACACGTACAAGTGACGCACCATCAAGTACTTTTTAATTGTCCAGCTTGTTCCAAGCCGTTTAAAAAAGAAGAATCTATGAAAACGCACCTTGAGTCTCATAATCCTGACTATAAGAAACCTCAGTACACGTGTGAAATTTGTGGACACATATTAGGAACTCTAAATTCTTATAAAAAACACAAAAAATCACATGATGCGCCGAAGTCTTCTATAGTTTGTAATGTATGTGGCAAATCCATCCTCAGAGACAACTTTGCTATTCATATGAGACGTCATACAGGTGAAAAACCTTTTAAATGTGACCTTTGTGACAGCGCCTTTATAAGAAGTAGTCTTCTGAGAGAACACATGAGACTTCACACCAACGAAAAGCCTTATGAATGTTCGTATTGTAAGAAAAGATTCATGATTAAAAATAGTTTAAACCAGCATCTTCTGTTCCATAAAGGTGTTAAGTCTCATCAGTGTAACCTATGCCTGAAAAGGTTTTATCAGAAATATCAAATAAAGAAGCATTCGTGTAAAGGACCTACTGATCAAGTATAAAATCTCATTAATCTAACCTATGTTCCAAGAAATTTTATCACAAGTACCAAGAAAATAACCGGTCAAGTGCAAGTTGAACTTGCACAATTAGTGTTATTCCGTATGTTAATTGCTTTTAAAATAAAAAAAAAATGTTACGGTGGCATAAAATGATCAGTAACTTCACAAAAAACACCCCAAATAAGTTTTTCCCTTTACTGAAAATGATGATCTTGAAATTTTTGTTTTTTTTTACCAGACATTATTAAAGGTAATGCACTCGTGATAATTTTCGTTCAATTCCCCGTGGAGAATATTCCAGAATTTTTTCAAAATTTTTTGATCAGTACTTTTCGAGATAAGGTAGGGGGGCAGCAATTTTACTCGTGTTTTCACAAGCTTTCATTTGACACCACACTCGATGACCTAGTAAATTTTTTTTTTTCACTTCCGATTTCACCCCTCAAAACTAACCCCTTAAGTCAAAAATTTAACTTTCAAAACTACACGGCTCTGATGAGGCCATCAATTCCTACATTATTAGCAAATTTCAACATTCTATGTCAGATAGTTTTGGAGAAAATCGGGTGTGACAGACAGACAGACATTGAATTGATCTTATAAGTGTTCCGTACGGAACACTAAAAAGCAATTATTATAAGGACCGGCTGATCAACAATAAAAACTAAATTTAGATAAAATTAATTATTATTTTAAACACTTTTAAGTTTTTACGTCTCTTGGCAACCTGGATTATATGAACTGAAAATTTTATATCCTAAAAAGTACCATTGATCTCAATCTTTCAACTTTCGAAATGATACATATCCAAAAACAGTTCTCAGTGTTAACAGATGTAGCTTCTTAGAGGCGCAGTGAGCATATTCATCATCATCATCATCATCATCATCATCTATGCAGTCCATCGTCGGACATAAGACTCCCGTAAGTACGTCCATCTTCTTCGGTTTTGGGCCTTGTTTATCCAGCTGTCTTTTGATGTCGTCAGACCATCGGGTTTGCGGGCGATCTACTTTCTTTTCTCATTTCAGGGCCTACAGTTCATTACTTTATGGGTCCATCGATTTTCAGAGAGTCTTACGATATGACCCACCCAGCTCCACTTTAACCTGCTTACCTCTCAGCTACATCAGTTATCTTGGAGCTTCCTCAAATTTCTCCATTACTCAGCCTATCCCTCAATGATATTTCCAACATCCTCTTTTCCATTGCTCGTTAAGTTACTTGTAGACGATTTATAATTTCTTAATTCAAAGCCCACGTTTCAGTTCCGAATGTCAATACTAGCAAGACACATTGGTCAAATGTGTTCGCTTTTAGTGTATTTGGGACATTGGAAAGGAAGATGTTCCGCAATCTATCAAACGCCGACCAAGCCAATCATATTCTCCTTGATAAATCTACTTTTAAGTTTTCTTTGGATATTACTATTGTTTGTCCAAGATATACGTATGAATTCGTTCTTGTGATTTTCACGTTTTCAATGTTCAGTACTGCTTCTTTATCATAGTCGTTATTTGTCATGAACATGGTTTTGGCGATGTTTATCAGACCAGACCAATCTCTCTGGACTTGTTGTTAAGTTTGTTCAGCATTTCTTCCAATTCTTCTTTGTTGTTAGATATAAGCACCAAATCATCCGCGAATCGCTAATGATTGAGTTGCTCTCCTCCTATATTTATGTCCTTGCTTGTCCATGAAAGTTGTTTGAAAAGATCTTCTAGCGCCAACATAAACAATTTAGGCAAGATGGTGTCCCCTTGACGTACCCCCCCTTTCCGTTTCTATCTTATTGGTGTTTTCTTTCAATACCATCTGAAATGTTGTATTTTATATATATTTTGAATATTCTGCGAGTATCTGCTGTCAATTCTACACTTACTTGGACTATTTAAAGTTGCCCAGATTTCAAGGGAGTCGAACGCTTTCTCGTAATCCACAAATGCCACCCAAATCTTAACATTGTACTCATTTGACTTTTCTATTAAGTTTCTTAATACTTAAAGGTGGTCCAGTGTATTTTCTAAATCCGGCTTGTTCTCTGGATTGGTAAGCGTCCAATTTCTTCATGAGTCTCGCAGTTATTATTTTCATAAATAACTTTTACATTACGGATGGTAGGCTCACTGGTCTATAGTTGGCTAATTATTTAAACTTATCTTATTTTTTGAAGAATAGGACCACCACAGCATTATCCCAGTCTCGAGGTACATCGCACATATTCATCCTACATCGTGATTATTCTGCGGCCTGTCAAAATGTAGAAAGGTTAGTTATTTTTACACTGTAAAAGACAGATACATAAATAATTCTAGATCTATTTATCATTGTGGATTATTTACGTAATTATACTCAAATTCATGTAACCCTCCCGATTCTTGTGTAAATTTCCATAAACAAGACTACATAGATATTTGAAATATACCACACAAAACATGTAGTGAAATCCACATATTTATGTAAAATTCCATGTTTCACCTGATCTAACAAAAGAATGGGAAAATTAACATAGCTAATAATCTAAAAGAATTAATAACTAGTAAGAAAAAATCTTGCCCTTCTAAGGTTTAAACGTGTGGGTGTAAAAATATTTTATGACGCCACCATCTTTCAATTCTCAATAGCACTAACAAAACTAAAGGATCCTCGCCGGTCTTACATAACAGCATTAACAGATAGCGCCACGCATGCGTGAATACGAAGTTCATGGAATTATTAGCTGATGTGTAAATTCTTCAATATATATTACATGTTATTATGGAAGGTTTCACAAAAAGGATTGAAATGACATTAGTTTATGTAATTTTATTCAACTTAAGTAATAGTACATATTTAGCTTTACCCTTGTAAATCCAGGTTCTTTTTAATTGCTCTCGTTAACAAGTATTTGTATAGTTTTACATACATTTTTACAGTGTATGAAAAATATTTTAATTATATTTTAATATTATACATATTGTTTACAAGATTTTAATTAATTTTACTTTTGAAATTAAGATGTACTGTCTATTTAATAACTGTCATTTTTACTGAAAAATATGTGTTTTTCACTATTTCCAGAAAATTACTAAAAAAAAATTATATTTTTAGTTTTCTGAACAAGATCAATCAGAAAAGAAACATTCAAGTTGCGGCTCAGAGAAAGTTTTTAGTGAGGTTAAGAAAGATAATCCGAATAGCTTTTGTGGTAATATAATTGAACAAAGTGCCAAAGACGGTAATTTCGATAAAAATGACAAAGAGAAGGATGGTGTAAATAACAAAGATCAATGTGGAAAGGATATTAATAACGATGTAGAGGAAGAGTTAACAGAATTTAATATCGTAGATGAAGTAGACTCTGATGATGACCTCAATAATGAGGTCTCGACCATTCTTACGATTCTCCCTAAAATTTACTGCGAGAAATGTGGCAAAGTTTTTGACTCTATTAGAAAATTGCATCAACACATTACAGACTTGCCAACACCACATTCATTTAAATGTGAAATTTGTGGCAAGAAATGTACCCAAATAAGTTTACTATCGAAACATATTAAATTATCACACCATAAAGAAATAAAAGAGTTTGAAAAAAAATATATTTCCAAAAATCCAAATGCAAAGAATTATTACTGCTCAAAATGTGGAGCTGGTTTTTCGGTACTTCATCTGTTAGATGAGCACGAAGAGAAAAGTGCTCATAAAACTGAACTTTTACCATGCCTAGAGTGCGAGAAAGTTTTTGTTGATTCCAACATACTTTTTACACACTTTTTATGTCACATGAGCTCAACAACGGTTTATCTTAAATGTAGAAGATGTCATATTCAAATTAAAACGCCTAAAGAGTATATTGATCACATGAAAACTAAACATAAAAAAACGAGATGCATCTTTTTCTTGTGGTTATTGCGATAAACGCTTCAGTGATTACGATTCGTATAAAGAGCATGCTGATAGTCACGAATTTGTTATGATTCGGACTCAAAAAGGGGTTGTAGAAAAGAAAGCAGTTAATATTTGTCAGTTTTGTCCGGAAACTTTATCGAGGAAGTCAGAATTGATAAAACATGTGAATAAGTATCATCTTAAATTTATTAGCGGACGTATCAAGTGTCGTGTATGTGAAAGTATAATGTTACTTAGTTCCTATCAAGATCACCTACTGAAACATAAACACGAAGCTAAGGAAGAGAAAAAATTGGAGCTTGAGAATTTTGAAGGTGGAAACTAAGAAGAAAAATGATCGGTTTTATAAGCATTGATCTCCGACTTGTTATGAGAAAGTTTTATCATGATATTTCTGAAGTATAATAAAAGTAAAATCGGCTGGTAATGGTATTCCACACTGTGCCTGAAACAGGCTTTAATGACTTCGGCGACCACTCCAAATTTTCCGACGGTTATCGATTAGCGTAGTAATACAGACCATGTGAGAACATTTTTAAAATTTTGGCGAGCCGTTTTGAACAAAGTGCATTTAAAAATTAAAAATGGAAAATTTCGAAATAAACATAATTTTCTACATTAATAATGCTCATTAATTTTATTTAAAATATATATTCGCATTATATTTATGTGATATTATTGCAACTGTCTATAATAGTGTACGTAAAAATAATTAATTTGAGATGTAGTAGAAGTCTGTTGGTGCTCTGGAACCCAAATTATGATAATTTTAAGATTGTTTAAAATTTCAGGTCAAAGATCTGGGAAAACATATTTTTACTCATTTTTTCGTATTTTTTAAAATTTCTAGAACTTTAGTTCTAAATCATTTAGAAATTTCTTTAAAAAAATGATATTGAAGGATTTAACTTCTAGTTGCATAATCTAATATGAACATGTTTTCTCATCTAGGTATTTTGCTAATTTCGTCAAAATAATAATATGATTTATCTTTAGTACAACATTTAATGGCTTCCCTCTTTTTTGAGATAAAGAAATAGCTACTTCAGATGGTTTTTTGTCAACAAATTCTTCTTTCTTAATGTTTTTTTAATACATCACATACTTCTTATTTTTCTTTCTTATATTATATTTTTTTAAATTTTCGATATTTGAGCGGCAGCAAAAATGAGACTTTCCCCATGTCAATTCCATAGTACATTTTGGACAATACTTTGCAACTATTTTTTTGTTTTCACTACTTCATCATCATCATCAGCTTACACTGTCCACTGTTGGACGAAAGCCTCCTCCAAGTCTTGCCACTTTTTTCTGTTCTGGGTCGCTTGTACCCAATTTTTCTCAGTCACTCTCTTCAAATCATCAGTCCACCGAGTTTGTGGTCTACCTCCACTTCGATAGGCTTCGGATCTTGGTCGCCACTCTATGATTCTCTTTGTCCATCGTCCATCCTTAAACTTAGCAACATGCTCAGTCCAGTTCCATTTAAGGTGTAGAATGAATTTTACTGCGTCTTATACCCCCGTTCTCTTCCTTGTAATGTGATTTGGGATGTCAGCTCTAAGAGTAACGCCTAACATTGACTTCTTTCGTGGCATGTCACATATTTTATTGATGTTTTTCTTCGTCATTGCGAGAGTATCGGCTCCGTATGTAGGAACGGGGATATGCATCTGTCAAATACTTTTTTTTTAAATACATAGGAAGGTTAGATATGAATATATAGGCCAGTTTGCCATATACATCCCAGGAGAGACCTATTCGCCTCCGAATTTTATGTGTTTGGTTATCTCGTCCTATGCTGATTTCATGTCCGAAGTATTTATATTGGTGCACTTGCTCTATCTCTGCGTTATTTAGATTTATAGTGTCGCTTAATACAAGATTTGTCATAAACTGGGTCTTGGATAGATTGATTTTTAGACCAACCTTTCCTGAAGCGAGTGTAGCATAGTTTGTGCTTCTTGAATTTTGTTTGTTACTAAGAGGAGGTCGTCTGCGAAACAGAGGTGATTCAAATTTTCAACCTCAATGTGAAGTCCCATTCTTTCCTAGTTTATTGATTTTAGAATACTTTTTAGAAGTGTTACGAAAAACTTGGGTGAGAGGGTATCACGCTGTCGTACTCCTCTTTCAATTCGAAATTGCCTGGTGGATTGATTAGTTGTGTTTTAACATGAGCGGTGGTATTTTCATGTATGTATTTAATTACATTGAAATATCGATGATCAATACGATACTCAGCAAGCGCTTCCAAAAGTCTGCTGATTTACAGAATCAAAAGCCTTCTCGAAGTCCACAAATATGAATAAAAGAGGCTTATTATATTCTATTCATTTTGCAATGAGGATTTTAGCCGTAAGCAGATAGTCGTTTGTTCCATACTCCGAGCGGAAACCTGCCTGTTCATTTGAAAGAAAAAACTCGAATTTATTTGCTAAACTTTTGGTAAGTATTTTCGTGAATAACTTGTATACATGACTCAGGAGGCTAATGGGTCTATAGTTTGTAAGGTTTGAAGTATCTTCTTTTTTTATTCATGATGACAATAGTTGCATTATTCCATTGCGATGAAGTTATTCCTTCCAGAGAGGATTTACTAAATAACATTTTAAGTAATTTGATAATTTGTTGTCTTCCTTGTTTATTGCCTCTACTACAATATTGTCTTCTCCCGGAGCTTTGTTATTTTTTATGTCCTCCAAGGTTGATGTGATTTCTTCTTCTGTGATGTCTGGGATATCTCTGACCCCTGATTTAGGGCTTTTGGTATGTTGATTTCTGTTCTTTTATCTTGTAATTGTTGATAAAATAATTCGATGATCTGTAAAATACCTCTTTTGCTTGTTATTACATTACCATGCTTGTCCTTAATTTTGCATATGTCTTTTCTTCCCATTGCGTTTTTCCTTCTCAAGACTTTTAAGCTTTTATTCTGTTTTACAACGTTTTCTATTTCCTCTGCATTTTTTTGTCTTTTGTCTTTTTTTAATTTCCCTCGATATCTCTCTGTTTATAGTTCTTTATTCATTTGTAGTCTTATTTACCATTTCTTTCCCTTGCTTCATTAGCTGTGTTACTCTTTCACTACTTACACTATTTAAAATATTAATATGTCCTGGTTTTCGTGCTGATTAACACAAACTGCATTTACGCAATTTTTTTTTTCTTGAGACCTCGTGTTTCTATACAGTGCTTTAAATGTTGAATCTTCAGGTCACTCAATGGATTTAATTGTTTCATTTGTTTTAACAGCCTCATAAACTAAGATTTTACAAGAAGTGAAAATTAGTGTGGAAAGACGTTGATCGTCCGAGTCGAAATTTATGACGTTTAAAATATGATCTTTTAAAGATCCAGGAATTTTGTTCATCGAATCTTTTTTTTTTAAACATAATAAACATAATTGTTCTTGATTTTCTTCATGAGTAAGGGCACTATCTTTTTGTTTTTTAAACATTTTGTTGAATTTAAATAATAATATACTAAAGCAAAGAAACTGACAACTGTTATGTTATTTTCTACAACTTTATACCCAGTCAACTTAAATTCAACTAATAACATTATTGACCTCACTCAAACTAAAATCTATCATATATCTGTCACATGCAAATTTATATTATGTCGAGAAAATTAACTTTGATTTTTGACCTGGAATTTTAAAAAATATTAAAATTACCACAATCTTGGTTCCAGAGCACCAACAGACTTCTACCACGTCTTAAATGAATAGTTTTCACGTATTCTATTATAGACAGTTGCAATAATATCACATAAATATGATGTAAATATCTTTTAAATAAATTCAGTGAGCATTATTATGTAGTATGTTTATTTCGAAATTTTTCATTTTTAATTTTGAAATGCACCTTTTGCAAAACGCCTCGGCAAAAAAATTTAAAATTGTTCACACATGCTCTATATTATTACACTAATCGACTATGGTGGCCCGTAGCTTCATAGCGTAGTAGTGCTTACGGTGCAGCAGGTAGAGGGTTCAATTCCGCAGGTCGGTATACTTATTTATTAATTTATTTAAATACATTTGGCCTGGTCACGTACATAGGTAGTAGTTGTTCGCAGAAATGTAATAACGTCCGTGGCAGCACTACTGCGTTGTCTCAAAAGGTGCCGTGAAATACAAAAATGGACAACGCTGACTGGTATTAAGACATCCTCCCTAAAACTGCAAGCGGAGAGGTGAACGATAAAAAAAAAAAACCGTCGGAAAATTTGAAGTGGTCGCCGAAGTCATTAAAACTAGTTTCAGACACACCGTGATTAGTAAAGTGATCGATTTTTTAACGTTGCGTAAATTTATAGGTACTGTTGAAGAAAGACATTAATTCTCTTCCCTCTTGGATAAAATTGATTTTAAAAAAAGTTAATTCACTGGATACTTTTCTATATTTACGAATGCTTACTCTTTTTATAAAATTCTGAGTTTAAAAACGTAATAGCACCACTTTCTCTTCCTTCACTGATTCATGTACACTGCTGTTTTTTTTGTGTTCATTAATGTGTTTAAAAAACAATTACTATGTAATAAAATTATTATTCCTGAATTACTAAAATATTTATTATTGTTTATTTCCTTAGTTCTTAGATAGTAGTAAAAGTATTTAAAAATACAACAATTCTGTAAAATAAGACCTTAATGGAAACGCATACCGGATACGAAATATAAATTTTTTAACCTTACAGAGTAAATAAGCTAAAAAAAATAACCGGTCAAGTGCAAGTTGAACTTGGGCAATTTGTGTTCCGTATGTTGATTGCTTCTAAAATAAAAATTCTTGTTACGGAGGTATAAAATGATCAGTAACTTCACAAAATACACCCCAAATGAGTTTCCAACCAAGTTTGTTTCGTATCTTTACTGAAAATTGATGACCTTGATTTTTTTTTATGTACCAGATAAATTATTTTATTACTCGGGTTAATTTTCGTTCCTACACCCCGTGGAGAATATTCCAGAATTTTTTCAAAATTTTTTGATCAGTACGCGATTTTTTAAAAGAATACAAGTGTGCGCAAGTATTACATTATATATATTTTTGAACTCGTGGTTTTACAGGCTTTCATTTGACACCCCACTCGATGACCCAGTAAAATTTTTTTTTTCCCTTCCGATTTCACCCCCCAAAACTAACCCCTTAAGTCAAAATTGTACTTTCAAAACTATACGGCTCTGATGAGGCCATCAATTCCTATATTAGTACCAAATTTCAACTTTCTATGTTAAATAGATTCGGGGAAAATCGGGTGTGATAGATGGACAGACACCGAAGTGATCTTATAAGTGTTCCATACGAAACACTAAAAATACAAATTGCAACTACTTTAATGCCATTTTAACGTTTTTCAAATATATATTATCGTTATTAACGTTAAGATATTGACGATTTTGGAAATATATTAGATTCAGATTAGTGACTAGGAGTATTCTGGGATGAAATAAAAATTATGTATTTCTACACCTTTTCAAAATGTGTTGATTTCAAATTCAGTTTATTTGCCAATATCTACAAATTAATAAAGTGACAGAATTAAATTTGCTCGAAATACGACAAAAGGAAGCCCTTCACTATATGGGGATATGTAGTGTCACCCTGTAACGAACATATACATTAAAAATAAATAAAAAACTAATTGTAAAAATTCGGGATCGGCGAGCACGCAACGAGACTGGCGGCGGATGCGCGAGGAGATGTATAAGGATAAACAGAATAAATTTTACATAATATGATATGGTAGGCAAGTGGTACCACCTCTAAAAGGATCCCAAAAATTATATACGAAGAAGTAGGCAAATATTACGTTAAATTAGAATTCTTTTGCTGGTTAATAAGTTGGTGTTTTATATAGAAAAAAAAATTGCTTGATGATAATTGTTTAACCTCTTGTGGTAAAGAATTCCACAAATGCACAGCAACAAAAATGAAGGACTTTTGAAAGGCTGCCTTCCTGTGTTGAGGAGCTCTAAAAGAATTAATGTTTCTCGTATCGTGCGGATGCAGAGAAACACTAAATTGTCCTCTGAGGTATTGGGGTTGTCCAAATTTAAAAATTCGTTAGACAAATTATACAAACAATCTACGATTTTTATGACAAAATTATCGACAAATGTTAAAATAAAAGCGCATACAACAGTTTTGTATTTTCTGGATTAATCTAACATACTGGGCTGACAACAGTCGCCAGTCGTTTGATTTGCGAGTAGAATACTCTTGAACCTTGTACAAATTATGTAGTTTCACTGATAACTAGTAAGGACTTATTGGTTTCGATCATATTTCGAGTACTGAAGGCACAGAGTTATTGATTATTATTAGATCCCTTCTCTACCCCGCTTACTTGAAGAGTTAGACAAAAATGTTGAATACAGAAGTTGTAGCGTTTTTAAAGAATTTTTTACGTATGAGATATCACAAGAACTTTATATTTTTTAAATGATCGAAATTAAGTTATATGCAGAGATGTAGAGAAGAGTAACAGACTTTCCGGTGAGGGGTAAAAAATGGCGAAGTGGTGCTCGACACGTCGTGTCTTTTCCGTCAGTTCGTGTTCCTACCGTCAAATTCAGCAAATGATGGGCGCACTGCCGATTATAAACAAACCTGGAAGAAAGCTAGTAGTACTGTTGTGAAATTTTTCCGGTATTTGAGCAGTTTTCTGGTTATAAAATTGGGAATCTCCATAATGCTCCTAATTTAGCATTTTGCTTGATCACAGTTTATAGCGACAGCTTCTATTTTGCAGTGTGCTCTACTGAATTAAAATAGTACTGCGCTTTTCTTCGAATTGCTTATTTTATGACAGGGGGATTTTTATTGAACTTAACTTTAGTTGCGGCTGAAAAAAACGTGTAGCGGATAGCGCAAAACGACTGTCACAAACTTTGTATGTCCAGTAGGTTCCTTCTCGTTAATATTGGTAGAGATAAAATTAGCATATATATATATATATATATATATATATATATATATATATATATATATATATATAAAAATATATTATATACTGGGTGTTATGAAAATCGCTTAATATATTCAAACTGGTGTATCTCTGTAGTAAAAACAGTTGAAGAAAAATATTTATAAATAACGCGTTAATAACACATAAATCTAACTTGAAGAGGTCTTATTTGTTTGTCTGACGGTAAATTGAAAACTATTTGCCGATACCTATTTTACTATTGCAGTCAGTTGACTATTTTATTATTTCGCATGCTTCTAAATAAGTAAAAAACAATTTGTTGCCTCTTAACAATTAAGAATTTTCTAGAATACAATACGTTTTTAACACAAAATTTCATCAATTTCATAAAAATGTTCCTGTTTTTGTTTAACTAAACGAACAGTTACAAAAAATATCAAATCTTCAGCAATATCAATGAATCATTTAGGGTATTTTTAATGTTCCATACGGAACACTTATAAACTCACTTCGGTATCTGTCTGTCCGTTTGTTACACCCGATTTTCTCCGAAACTATTTGACATAGAAAGTTGATATTTGGCACTAATGTAGGAATTTAAGGCTTCATCAGAGCCCTGCCGTTTTGAAAGTTAAATTTTGACTTAAGGGGTTAGTTTTGGAAAGTGATATCGGAAGTGAAAAAAAAATTACCAGGTCATCGAGTGGGGTGTCAAATGAAAGCTTTTAAGGACACGAGTTAAAAAATATATACACCAACCTTCAAACGATACTTGTCAAAATTTCATGACATTTTGATAATTAGTTCAGGTGTTTAGTGGTTTTAGTGACGCTACTTTTGTTGTTTTCATATCAATAGAAAAACCGTATTTCGTGTATTGATTACACTTTTTTTTTTGATGGGAAACATACCGTTCAAGCAAAGCCATGGCTTGGTAAGGGGTACCTACCCCTGGAAAATTACTCATCATTTACTGGTATGCTGAATTTAAATGCGGTCGTACAGACACAAATGATGCTGAACGCTTTGGACGCCCAAATGAGGTGGTTACACCGGAAAACATAAAAAAAATCCATGGATGACCGTAAAGTGAAATTGCGTGAGATCGCTGACACCCTAAAGATATCAAAAGAACGTGTTGGTCATATTTTGCATGAACATTTGGGCATGAGAAAGCTCTGTTCGAAATGGGTACCGCGTTTGCTCACACACTGGACCAAAAACAACAACGTATTGATGATTCTGAGCACTGTTTGGACCTGTTTAAGCCACCCGAGGCGACCAAAGACACAACAGTCGGCTGGAAACGTTTTGGCCTCTGTATTTTGGGATGCACATGGAATAATTTTGATTGACTATGCTGAAAAGGGAAAAACCATCAATAGCGAATATTTTATAAAATTATTGGTGCTTTTAAAGGTAGAAATCACAAAGAAACGGCCCCAAATGAACAAGAAAAAAGTGGTCTTTCATCAACACAATGCATCGTGTCACAAATTAATTGTTTACTCATCCACCGTATTCTCCACATTTGGCCCCCAGCGACTATTATCTATTCGCAGACCTCCAAAAAATGCTCGCGGGAAAAAAGATTTGGCTTCAGCTTTTTTCAGCCTACGTGTTATAATGTAATACTTGCGCACATTTTTCTTTGTATTATTTTTAAAAAACTGCGAAAAATCGCTGCCCCGAAAAGTTCTGATTAAAAAATTTTGAAAAAAAAAATTCTGGAATATTCTTCACAAGGTGTAGATTGAACGAAAATTATCATGAGTGCATTACTTTTAATAATTTATCTGGTATATAAAAAAATACAAATTTCAAGATCATCAATTTTCAGTAAAGATCGGAAAAAACTTTGTTGAAAAGTCATTTGGGGTATGTTTTGTGAAATCACAGATTAGTTTATACCTCCTTAGCAAAAATTTTTATTTTAAAAGCAATCAATATATGGAACACTAATTGCGTACTAATTGCGCGATTTGCAATATTCCACGAAAAAATATTTAATTTTGAGAAGCATGTGTGTATGGTCTGTCTTCAGTTCACCTTTAAAACTCCCTATCTTTCTCATTTAGATATGCCATGGGTTCTCTGAACTATAGCAGCGGAGGCGCATTACTTTTTAAAATTACGTTGTCCAGTCAAATTTAATAAAAGTAAGTATTAGGTGTGTCGCCGATTGACTCAACTCAACCTATAGGTATATATATATATATATATATATATATATATATATATATATATATATATATATATATATATATATATATATATATATATATATATATATATATATATATATATATATATATATATATATATATATATATATATATATATATATATATATATATATATATATATATATATATATATATATATATATATTTATATATATAAATTTTAAAATTTTGATTATGAATTTTCAAGTCTCTGGTTTTATTATTTTACCACTTGTTTTTTTTTTTCGCAATATAACCTGTGTTAAAATCCTAACTAACTAAATTTTATTTTTTTAAGGTCAGTTATTTTCTCAGCTAACGACAATACCAATGCTTCAAAAATAATCGTCAAGAATGTTTATTGCCATAAATGTGGCGAACCATTTAAAGACATAAAGAAACTGTTGGATCATATGTTTAATCCTCCAGATAAGGACCACGTTTTTAGATGTCCTCAATGCCATTACAAGGTTGGAAATACGCTGGCAGAATTTTCAAGGCATATTAGTAGATTTTGTGATATGAAGGAAATTAATATAATCGAGCAAAGCATCATCTAATGTGAACGGAAAACAACAAAAGTATTTTTGTGAATACTGCGCCAAGAACTTTAATATTCTAAAGGATTTCTATCAACATTTTAAAATTCACGATAATAAATATATTTGTTGTCCTGAATGCAGTGAAGCATTCAAAGGTTGTAAGAACCTTATTTCACATTATAAAAGACATACTGTTGTGAGCAATATACATTTAACTTGTAACATGTGCCGTTGTCAGTTTTACGCAACAACTCCTTATCTCCTGCATCACATCGTGTGTCATTCTCAAATGATTAATATTCCCTTCGAATGTTCTCTGTGTCCTAGAGTTTTTATAGACGACGAGGAAAAATTTAATCTTCACGTGCAAAGTCATGGTAAAATAATCAATGAAACGAATATTAAACCTGGTAGACCTAAAGAAGATGTAACCTGTACTACTTGCGAGGTGTGTGGAGAAATTTTTTCTAACGGAAATATTTGTCAAGATCACAAAATGAAAGAACACTCTGATTATAACGGGGTTGAACGACAATGTCCTTGGTGTCCAAAATTGGTTTTGTCTTCACACATGGTTGCTCACTTAATATCTCATCGAAGACAAGCAGCTAAGAAGATGCTTAAACTCAGTGAACAGCCTAAATACATAACAAGTATTTCTAAAGGTATCCGGGCCCCTGAAATTATGACCAAGCAAAAACTAAGATGTCCATATTGCCGTAAGATTTATAAAGTCGAAAAAAGTTTAAAATTGCACTTAGAAGACAGACACAAGGCAAAGAATCAAAAATTCAAAAATAGTACTCCACAGCAAGAAATTTCATTGAACACTTCGCAGCACAAACCATTAGTATCCAGTTCGTTAGCAGGGTCTTTGACCTCTTCGACGAATATAAACCAATTTTCATCCCAACTAAAATGTAAAGAATGTGACAAGACCTTCTTTTCGTTCCAAACTTTAAATATACATATGGAAATCCACTACATGGAGGGGCTCGATACTACCATCCAAAAATATAATTCGGAAAATACTGGAGCTACTAGTTACCGAGTTTTGGATGATTCTCCAAGGTCCATATATAGAACTGATCTTAAAGATCACAGTGAACAGGAACATATTAATGAAAGGGAAGAAGTTAGAAAACAATTACCGATCCTTAATTATGATAATGATTCCAGAGCTAATAAACAAGGTGAATTCAGCGATAGTCGATACTCTAACTTTAGAAATATTCAGGAAAAGGAAAAGAGTTCTTATAATGATCAACGTTCTAAATCTAGAGATATTAAGGAACAAGAATTCTGTGGCGATCAAAACTTCAGGTCAGAATATGATATTCAGGACCCAATATCTTTTATGTCTGAAATTACTCACAAAAAAATATCCGATAACGATCCGTACACTACATCGAGAGGTATTCAACAAAAAAGTCAGTATGTGAATCAATATTCTAGATCCGACGATATACAGGAGGAAAAGTCCTATAATAATCGATTCGCTAAATCTAGAGATATTCAAAATCAAAGGTCCTATGCTGATCGTTATTCTAGCTCACAAGACTCACAATCCTACCTCGATTCCTACTCCAGGTATGGAGATATTTTGAAACAACGACACCCTGAATCGGAAGATATTAAGCTGGGAAGGTCTTATAATGATCGGTACTTTGGGTCTGAAGATATATCTGAAAAAGATCGATACAACAAACAAACACACTCTTACGACAATCCATATTCTAGATCTGGAAATATACAGATGTCAATCTCGTACGATGACCAATTCTCCCCACCTGGCGTTGTTAAGGAACAAAGGTCATCCCATGATCGATACTATAGTTCTGAAGATATCCAGATCCATAGTTCATATGAAGTTCCTCACTATGAATCTAGAAATACTGAAAAATCCAGATCATCTGATGACCGATACTCTAGATCTGCACATAGACACGCGCCAGTTTCCTATACAAAAGAACATTCTAAATTCAGAGATAGTGAACTACAGAGATCTACCGACTCTGACTTTTCTAAATATGGAGATTATCATCAGCAAACGTCATCTGGTGATCAGCTATCTCGATCTGGTGATAGTCAGCGACAAAGAAATTATTATGAACAACACACGAGATTCAGAGATGATAGTCAACGACAAAGAAACTCTGATGAAGAACGCTCAAGATTCAGAGATGATAATGAGCGACAAGGAAGCGTCGGTGAACATCGCTCGAGAGACGTTAATCAACAACTACGAAACTATGAGCCAACACACTCCAGATCCAGAGATGATCATCAGAGATGATATGACTATCCATACTCTACGTCAGAAATATATCAACAAGCACACTCAAGATTTAGAGATACGCAGAAACAAGGACCCTATGAAGATAAATCTTCTAGATCTCCAACATCTGATGAAGTTAAGGGATTATTTAGTCGTCGTTCTTCTTTCTCTAGACGATAATTTCACATATTTAAAATTATGCAGATCAAAATTGATGCTTAAAGTTATAGTAATGTAGCATTGTGCTTGTTAGAAATTGATGTTTCTCTGTGTACAAAAGTAATTTAATTTTTATATTGTGGGGTTAGAGAGTACGCACTGGGGCTCAGAATTTACCAACTTGGTTAATAAACTACTTCTTGCTGTTTTAATACTTACATAATCTATAGTATGCACAACGTATCTGTAGCGTTGTTGATCAATATACAAACGCGTTACGTTAATTTCAGATGATGTCATTATTAAACTTATGATCGATGACTGAAATGTCAGAATGTGTCGTCAATTTTTAGGGTTAGTGCACGTTAGATTTATGTGGTATCAAATATGAAATTGTAATAAAACGAAGGTTGCTTTGATGTTTGGCGACATTACCTTTTGGAAAAGATAGTTTTTCATGTGAATCGTGCTTTCTGGTTATTTGCCAAATTAATTTAAAATGACAGTAACATTTTTGTCTTCAATGAATATAAAAACTAGTTGACTAACAGCGTGTAAACATAAATAAATATTAAATTAATATACAATCAGTATATTTTGAGGATAACAAGATGCTGATTCAGGTTAGAGGATTTAAATTTGTTGTTTTAATTAATATTTTTTGGTGCGTAGCGAAAAAATTAAACTAAAATCTGTACAGTTACTATTTTATTTGAAAATATATTTTTTACTTAATTAAGTATTTAGTAACGTTATCGATTTCATTGTCAGTTTTTCTTGTTATCTATAAATATTTGATTTTATGTGAATCAATTAGAAACTATTTTTACATACACGAAACATATTATTTGTCCTCTTTTATTAGTGTATAGTTTGTAGTACTAATCTTTGTTTTTCTATAGGTTTTTTTAAATATATCGTATTAATTAGTTATATGGTATTTGAGAGCATGTCGCATAAAGGTCATAGCATTTTTGTACATAATTTAGGTAGTTTTCCAATATGTAATTTGTAACCACCTATTGGCAGATATAATATAAATTTATCAGAAAAAAATTGTAATGATTTATTAGGCGAGGACTACCAATAAGCTTTTGCCTTTACATTGAAAGTACGAGAGTAAAAAAATAGTGAACAACCATGTCTTCTGTTAATCACTTAAGTAGTATTTCGCTCCATTTCAGTGCTTATCAAATAGCCTTTATTAAGACCCAATTGCAACACAATCATAACGCAATTATAACTCCAGCAAAGATTTGAGGAACTTATATTTAAAGATATTAGTAGCCAAGAAATTACTGCGCCATCTGATATGAATCACCAAAATCTTTAATCTGAAAGCAAAGCCTACAATGGAAAAAATAAAATTTGTTCTGTTATCGTCATAGTTTTACGGTTTTTTTTTTTTCAGTATCTATCCGTTCCGGATGTTGGCGATCATCATTTTCATTTATTATGATTTTGCTGACTGCCAGTCTAAGGAGCTGGATCGAAATTATTCTAAACCGTTTTCAGCCAGGATATTATTCTGTCGTGACCTCGATTACCAGCAATTTTTCCTAGATGATGTCTTGTAGGAATTGAGATTTGTCGTTCCTCTTGATATGACAGGAATAGTTAAAATTTCTTTGCTTGATCTTTGCCATGAGTTCATCCTCGTGACTAATTCTGTGTATAACTTTGCCGTTCTTAATACTGCCTGCCCAGGAAATTCTTTTAGTCTCTCTAAACCCACATTTCGAACACCTTAACCTTCTTCTCTATGATTTCTGCACCGTAAAAGAGAATTGGGAAAACATTTACAATATGCAATCGTCTCTAGAATTTAACCTTACCCATCACTTTCTGTTCATAAACTACGCCCATTATCAATTCGAATTGATGAGAAAAATAATACATTTGATAATCATTCAATGAGTAGGTTAAGATTAAATCAATATTGAGATACTGAGTTGTCATCCTCACTGGAAGAGGTACCCCGATTAGATATCACCTACGCTTTCTAGGTGTCAGTATTTAACATCGTCAACGCTTCATCATTTTTCGTATCTAAGCAAAGAAAAAGAAGACTATGGACCCTTTTCTAAGTATAACAACAATTCTGTACGTATCTTCTCTAGGAAACATAAATCATATCCAAACAGTTTTTTACAATTTGGGATTCGACAGTGAGTTCTCGCCAAAATACTCGTATTACTATAACACAGATTTATGTAAATCTTTGAAGGATAAGATACATACATAAATCCCTGATTCTAATCTTCATCAAAAAACGGCACTGTCGCCTGAAACCATGTAGTATACTTCATCACTGACGGCCGTAGTTCTTCTTGAAATAGAAATAGGTCTCGATCTAGAAAAATCCATTACATACGTGGTTCCTCTTAAAAAAGATATAGGTTGCAATCTAAAGATCTCGGACCGCCAAATGGCAGTCGTCACGATCACAGATTAGAATCGAGGGAGACAAATACGATATTGAGGGAATTTCTAAACGATATTAATGATAAATCGATGTCAGAGCTTTTCATTCTTCTTTTAAATGAATATAACACTGTCCAGTTTCAAAAGCAAAAATACAATTCGGTAAATCCTTGCAGGTCAGAGCATTCGTCTATACCTGCATATATATATATATATATATATATATATATATATATATATATATATATATATATATATATATATATATATATATATATATATATATATATTATATATATATATATATATATATATATATATATATATATATATATATATATATATATATATATATATATATATATATATATATATATATATATATATATATATATATATATATATATATATATATATATATATATATATATATATATATATATATATATATTTTATATATATATATTTATATATATATATATATATATATATATATATATATATATATATATATATATATATATATATATATATATATTTATATATATATATATATATATATATATATATATATATATATATATTATATATATATATATTTTATATATATATATATATATATATATATATATATATATATATATATATATATTTATATTTATTTATATATATTTTTTTAACGTTCACCTCCCCGCCTGAGTAGGATGGATGTTATGTGGTCTGGGCGCATCGACAGCAAAGGTCATTTAGCGCTCCTTATAGGTGGTAATTAAAAGTCATTAAGCGGTAAAGTCGATTTCTCTTAAGTAATTTTTTAGATTCATTTTGTTTCGAATGTTTCAATGATAATTTTCAGATTGGATGGTATATTATGTTTCTCTCTGTTAGTCTTGAAATGTATGTCCTCGAATATGTGAGTCACTGTTGGGAGAGATCTACAAATAGAACATATAGGAGCTTGTTCATTTTTTAACAAGTAACAGTGTGTACTGAAAGTGTGCCCGATAGCTAGCCTTCGTACGAGTACGTTACCCTCTCTTGTCATTGTCTGAATATTGAGTGCAGGATACACGTTCGATTTGATCGATCACAATTTATTGTCGGGATTTGTTAGATCCCAATTGAGTTGGAATAAGGATCGAAATGTAGATTTTAGGTGGATGTTGAAGTCTGTTGTATGATTTCGCCCAGACCGGGGATCCCACTTACGACTGTTAGTTTGGCATGATGATCAGCCCTATCATTGCCCCTAATGTCAATATGGCTAGGTATCCAGAGGAGCGATAAGTGTCGATGCTTTATTTTTGCTATGTAACAAAGATCCAATTTTGACGTATGTAATTATAAGTAAGATTTCTAGATTTAATAGAATTGAGAGCACTGTAAAAATCAAAGATAATTACGAGTAGTATTCGAGTGAATGATGAAATTGCCAAGAGCTTAGCGGCAAAGATAGATGTATAGGAGGGAAGTTTAGACATTTTGGTAGCGGATGGAGCTATATATGCTGCTCCCAACCGCATTTTTAGTTTTGGAACCGTCTGTGTATATTAGGATGTGATTCGGATAATTGGATGTAATTCTTTCAAGAAATATTTTGTTTAATTGGAAGTTAGAATATTCTACTTTCTTATATGAATGCATGGTGAAATCTATGGATGGGCATGGAGAGAGCCATGGTGGAAAGGATGTTTGTGTAGGATAATCATATTTCGGTGGATGAATATTGTATAAAGTAAGCAAAGTTGAGGTTCTTCTCGGTATTGAATTTGACGGGTAGACTTGGTTTGGGCAGTGTGCTCTGAATTCAAGGAGTTTCTGGTGTTGGGACGGAATAGAGAGCAGGAATAAAAGTTTAGGAGAGAATATTGTCTGGAGAGGTTCAGTGGGGGGGGGGAGGCAACACACTGTAGACTAGGGATCGGTGGTGTGCGAAAGGCACCCGTGTTCAGGCGGAGAGCTTGATTCTGGATAGGTTCCAGTTGTTGCTTGGTGGAGTGACCAGCAGTGTCATCATATGCGAGCTTTGAGAAAATGAGGGATTTGTATATCAGGTGGAGAGATGGAACGTCGACGCCCCATGTCGTATAGGAGAGAACTCTAAGTAGGTTAAGATCAGAAGAGGTTCGTACTTTGAGTTGTTTGATGTGAGTGTTCCATGTAAGTCTATTGTCATAGGTTAGGCCAAGGATCTTGAGAGAATCAGATGTATGTATATTATTGTTGGAAAGGTGGAGAGGAAAATCAACAATTAAATGAGCGACATCCCATTTGCGATCTCGCAACGAGAGCTAACTTGATAGCACTCGCAACGACTTCTCCTGATTTTCAGTAGGACCGTCAATTTTGACAGCCAGCAACCCTTTTCCATATCCTAAGGATCTTGGCGAGGATGTCGTAATGCTCGTCAACGTTGTCCAAATGCCGAAATATACATTTTTGTATTTCACTGCACCTTTTTAGACAACACGATAGTGCTGTCTAGATATCGATCGATCGACGTTTCTATTTTCGTACTTGTGATAGAGAATACCAGTTAATGGGCAAATGTTTTAGTTTTGTTTTTAAATATTTTGTTTTTTTTTTTGATTCGTTCAGGTTATATTAAAATAAATAAAGATTTAACTTACAGTCGTGAACTTTTAAATTTTAAGTTTTTTTATTGAGCATTTTCTATTATATAAAATATCTGCGGTGTTAACATTACTGGGATTGATCTTGCAGATTCATGCATTGAAAACATGTAAAGTGGTAATAAATTGCATATTATAAAAACATTTTTAGTCATTTTCATTAGTAGCATATTATTATTCTAAATGAAAAATTAGGTAAATAGTTGAAAACATATTTGTTTGTTTTCATGTAGGACTGTAGGTAGTTAATAACACAGATTGTAGGTAGTTAATAAAAAGGCATTGTTCTTGGACAACAATCATATGGAAGACATGTATTCTGATGGTCTAAAACCTACCTTACCACCAGAATGCTCAAATGTCCTCAATTTTTTTTTGAGGTTATAGTAAAATACCTAAATCGTAGGTCAAAGTTAATTTCAAATTCGATTTCAGAGCATTAAGATACATAGGGATATGTTAATTTGATCAGAAAATATTAATTCTGTCTCAGTTTTTTGTAAAAAAACAGTCAATTATTATCAAGCATTTATTTTTTTAACGTATTTTGAGACACTCAAGTCTCACGAAAATAAAATTTGAGGACATTTGAGCTTTCTAGTGGTAAGGTAGGTTTCAGAACATCAGAATACATGTCTTCCATATTATCGCTGTCCAAGAACAACACCTTTTTTTTGTGGACCTGTGTAATTTATTGAATTAATGTACTGTTGGATTTCCGAGTCTTAGAATTAAGAAACTTTTTTGTTAATATTGGTTATTATTATTAAAACATGTGAACTAAAAGTTCAGTAAATATTTATTTTTGGGCTTAGCGTTAATTTTTCAATTATATGTGTTAATATCAAGACTGCGCATGTTTACATCTAAACACGATGCAACATTAACAATGGACTCGAGGAACGGCGACTAAAAACGATGAGCTTGGTTCAATGTAATGAAGTAAAATTATCGTGTGTAATTTTACCTGATAGAGAAGAATGTAAATAAGATTATATTTATAAGACACAGCTAAAAAATTTTCTAAATTTATACTATTATAAGTTACATATCTATAGTACATATAAAATGCAACATCTCTTTGTCTGTCTGTCTGTGTATCTGTCCGTTAGTGCGCTTATGACTTGAGAACCACTGTCCGATTTACCTGCTTTTTTTTTTTTTAAACGTACCTATATTTTCTGGCCAGGTTGTAGGCTATATTTTATTACGTTAGGTAACATAAGGAATAAGCAGTGACGATAATAGTGAATTTCACATTGTATGGAGTCACTGTTTCCGCGGTTTCCTGCATGACGTGACTATTTATTACGAATGTTCCATGTAATTGATATTCTTTCACATTTATGACATGCTTGGTAGCAAACAGACCTTTATCCTTTTTCAAAGTTTCATTTACAAAATGAAAATTATTCACAATTTGTGAAAAGCCGGTACTCAAAACGACTTCCATATTTTAACGTCTTTTTTATATCTAAGTTATGGGAAATATTGGCTTGATCGCACTATGAGAATAGCTTTTTGAACTTTCCCTGCCTCGCACTATAGGGGGAACTAGCAATTTGCCAAATGAATCAAAAAACAGTTGAAGTACGGCATTTTGACGTCTGCTTGCTTTTCCAGGTTCGTGAATTTTGGGCAAGCAGTACAACTATATATATATATATATATATATATATATATATATATATATATATATATATATATATATATATATATATATATAACAATTAAAAATGTATCTAATAGGCGATTGTTACACGTATACGAAAGGTTGAAAATTATAAGATGTAAAAGTAGTTTAAATAATGACAGATGGCCTATTCCTTATAGTCCCCTCTACTGTTTACTTGACCGGAACTGATGGCCTCGCCTATGCTATTAGTTCCGCTTGAGTAATTCAGGTGTTCGGCTGAGTATAAATGGGGTAGATTTGTAGTTTAGCTTTAGGCAATCATCGCTCCTGATGAAGCTAACGTGGTTCGCGAAATGCGCGTCAAATGCAAAAATAAAGTGTTTGGTGGAGTGGTGATATATACTGAGTAGTGTCATTATGCCAAAGATTCCACATTCCCAACATAGACTTACAATTTCTCAAGATAAATTTTAACATTTCTGTTGCTTCCGCTATTATTTTTTCTATGTGAGCACTAAAACTTAGCTTAGAATCAAATAGAATTCTCACATCACGTGTATTTTCTACTTTAACTAACATCGATCCATCAACACAATAATTAAACAGCAAAGGACACAATTTTTTAGTATATCAGTGAGTACTTACTAGCGGGTAACGTAACCATACACCATCTATAAACTATATTAAGAGCGTTTTGCAATTTTTTGCATTCTTCGCGTCTCTCGACCGGTAAACACAGCTGTAAGTCATCGGCAAATATTTGATAATTGGCATCTATAACTATGAAGATACTTACTTAATTCTTATGCTTTTCTACCCCTTTTTTAGGAGTGTAAGGCCCGTGGAGTTTACTTATTCTATATTAGCCTTTTCCATATTTTCTCATATATCTTCCTGTTTAAATTGCCGATTGCTTCTTTTACTTCTTCTGTATTAGTTTCTGCTGTTTGTGTGAGTTCTGTATCTTGTGCCGGTATTATGTCTCTATGTTGATTTTCGTTTGCTATGTCATTCCCATCTGATCATTCTTTATAGTATTCCTTCCATTTTTCCACAATTTTGCCTTCTTTCTTTCTGACATTTCCTTCCAATTTTTTGCATCCATTTTCCTTCCTTTCCGCTTCTGTGATTCCTACATAGAACATTGGTTGTTCTTCTGTCAGTTAATCCTCTTTTCCGTTTATACCCCTAATATTCCGTGTTCTTAATCTAACAACTCAATATTATTTCCCATTTCTTTCTTCCTATCTATTTCTTTGATTATCTTCTTATTTGTATTTCTTCCGTTAGTCCTCTCTTCCGTATCCTTTATCTTTGCCAGGGTCGTCGTCAATCTACCTGTCTCTCCCCCTTTTTCTCAGTTTTTTGACTTGTTGGTCGCAGTGTTCTTTATTTGTTCTCTCAGTTTTTCTTCCTCAATGTCCCATTTATATTCCCTTCCTTCGATTATGATTTTTTGATATCCTGTTTTCACTCTTTTTCCATTTTTTCTCTTGTTCTCTGCTGTATGCTTAATTTCTTTTGAATTTCCCGTTCATCCTTTGTTAGGTCGTTGTTTATGTAAACTCTTTCTCTTAGATTTCTCAGTTTATTTTTATTTTTCATCACAGCTTCTTTTTCTCCCGTGTTTCCAAGTTCTATCTTGTATATAGTCGCTCCTATTTTTATCACATCTTTAATCTGTACTATTGTGTCCATACTCCTCTCTATAAAATGTTTGCACCCATTTTCAGATCGGGTTGGCTATTCGCTTCAAATCTCATTCCCGATATTACAATATTATTCCTTACCTTGTCTTTTTCCAGCCTACTCATCTTTAAATCCATGTTTTCTCTAATTATCTTATTTTCTTTTTTCAATACTTCATTCTCCTTTCTTAGTTTCTTCAACTCTTGTTGGTATCTCTTCTGATCTTGTTTTATTTCTTTTATATTTGACATTAGCTCTCTGACCATTTCTGTTAAATTGTTTGTCTTATCTACTCTTTCGTTTTTCTCTTTCTGTGGTGTTCTTATCAGCTTTTTACTCCTCTTGAATATTCCCATTGGCTCTCTCCTTTTTCTTCGACTCATCCTGTTTTCGAGTCTCTTGATGTATAATCATCGCTATCCATTATTCTTTCTGTAATAAAAACTCCCCGTATATTCTATTTTCAAACACGGGAGAAAAAGAAAAAAAAACTATTGTTTATACTTCTTATCACCGTTCTCCGGTGGCTCACTCACCTTATGCGCAGTAAAATGATTAAGGTCGTTATCCGGTAAACATAGCTATAAGTCATCGGCAAATATTTGATAATTAGCATCTATAATTAAAAAGATATCGTTTATAAGTATTAAAGAAAGTAGAAAACCCATTATATTGAACATATTGAGATCTCTGTATCAAATATAAAATATGCTGTGTTCTACTAATAAACAAAATATGATAGACGAGTTAAAAATTTCAATCGTGATTAGTAAATCGATTTTAAAAGCTTTTTAACTTCTGTAAAAGAAATTTGAATGTTAATATTAGTAAAATAATTTTTATTATTTTTTTTAGGTCCTCCAATAAACTTGACGATTGTCTCATTGTGCTGAGTGATGATGAGGATAATACTAATATTGCTGAAACGAAGAAATACAGTAAGAATTATCAAGAAGAGAAAATTATTGAGGAATTGTATTGTAATAAATGTGGTAAACTGTTTAATAATATCGAGAATCTGCATCGCCACTTATTTAACCCTCAAGATAAAAATCATATATTTAGATGTGAGAGATGCGATAAAGTAGTCGGGCATACCCTGGCACAGCTTACTGAACACATGGAATACGAATGCTTATACGACACAAAATCTGCAGAAAGTCATGTTAAAACCTTCGGTTTTAAGTATTATTGTGAACGCTGTGGAAAATTTTTTGGATTCTTGACAGAATTAGTTAAACATTATAATACCCATGTCAATGAACGTATATGTTGCTCTTTGTGTACAGATGAACACGTAACAACTCGTTCTCTAGATGGTATGTTGAAACATTTTAAATCACATTGCTTCTATGACAATGTAGATTTATGCTGCAAGACGTGCAAATTACGTTTTCATGCTCTTCCACCTTACAAACTGCATCATGTCCTAGTTCACTCGAATTTTACTGATATATCTTATAAATGCATGTTCTGCCCTCAAGATTTCACAGATGTTGGACAGTTTCAGTGGCATGTACAAGGCCATACAAAGATCGTTACTAAAACGAATAAAAATAGATTGAAGCAGGGCATAACCGATATTACCTGCGAGATATGCGCCGAGAGGTTTGATGATAGAAAAACTTGTAGAAATCATAAAATGCAATCTCACAAAATAAATGCATTACTAAGTGAACGGAAAAAATGTCCCATCTGTTTGATATGATTAAAGCTATGCACATTTTAAATCATATATCAGATCATAAAAGAATAAAGCCATTGAGAAAGCCAGAAAAATCTAAGGACAAACTAGGATTTATGGTTAGATGCGAAACGTGCGGGGAGCTTGAACCTGTAGCTACAATTAGTAAACATAGAAAGATGCACAGGATGAAACCTGATATTTGTGAAAAAACATGCAAAAATGAAAAGGCTTTTGAGCAGTCTTTTCACAATAAGAAAGAATCGTCTGAAAGTAAAAGCCCACAAAACCAAAAAGCCAAACCGAAGCTTACAATGAAATATAATGAACCGACAATGAAGCAACCACCTAGGCTGGTCGAAAAGACCCAACAGATTCAAAAATCTAAACCGGCATCACTATTATTCCGTCATGTACCAAATCCAGCAAGATGTAATATGTGTGGACAAAGTTTTATGACGTTACTTACTTTAAAAGAACATATGAAAAGCCATAGTGATTCAGATATTCCAGCATGGACTATTTCTCCATTTCAACATAGTTTTGTACCTCCAGAACCAAAAAATATAGGTCGAACTCTTGGCCACAGTATTGCGGCAGATTTAAAATTAAACTACCCAACACTGGTGGGTTCACTAAGAACTCAAAATGTAAATCCGTGGTTAAATCAGACGTCCGTCGATGTTTTGCCTAGTAGTGTTATGGAAGGACGATCAAAATCGTCACAAATATCAAAATCTAATGAAACTATAGTCAGACCTTCAAAATCGCCAACAACTAACGTCCGAAAGCCCTGGTCAGATCAACAACCATCCATATGGTTGGAAAGAAGATCAGAACCTGAAGAAAGATATTTTGGTAAAAGGCTATCTAGATCACCCAAAGGAAAGAGACGTTACGTATAAGTGACCGATTACCGATAATGAGAGAAACCACTAAACAAAAAATTGGAGATCGTCCACGTAGTCGTTCACCCTTGCTTCTATCACAAAATGAAGGAACAAGAGAAAGACTAAAACAATCCTCAAAAATCTCTTCAGGTTACGGTTCACAACTATCCCACCGAATTATGTCTCCGTTCACAACTGAAAAACAAAAACCCTTATTATCTGACGAAATAATTCCCTGGTTAACTCCTAATGACTCCAAAATAAATCCTGCTGAAAGGCGCCCACCATTGACTTTATATAAAGAGCAACTCTCTAGTAGATCGATCAGGAGAGAATCACCATCACCTCCGAGACGAGGTCTTATCTTTGAACCTCCCTCTCAGCATAATGATTCTCCAGAAATGAGTGCTTCTGTTAACTTACAGAGGAACTCTGGCATATCTGTGTGGTCTTCAACTAACCAGTTTCCTAGCAATCAACGTACTGTTGGAAAACCCACAGCTTCTTTGTATTTAAGAAGATCAGACCTTGCTGGTAGTCAAAATAGGGATTTACAAGCCTCTAGAACATTTCGGAACCCGTAGTAATACATACAGCCATCATATAATCGTGTTCGTTTAGAGTATTTCTAGTTTATAATATATATAATTTCGGTTTTATAGCGTCCTATGCCTTCCGATTCCTAGTTTCTAGCTTCTTCAGTTTTTTCCAATCTCCTGGTTGTAGGTTCCGTTCAAACATTGCTCTTCGTATTCGTCCTGTCCACGTTGATTTTGGTCTTCCTCTTTCTCTTCTCTATGTCGGTGTCCATTTCAAAATTTTCTTGGCAATACGTTCTTCGGCCATCCTTTCCACGTAGCCATACCACTTTAGTTGCCCTCTTTGGATTTCATGGCTTATTGTTTTATGGACCTTCATGATCTCTCTTATTCGTTCATTTCTTACTTTTCCAGTCTTGACTGACTAGCAGCTCTTCGAAGTTCATTTTTAGCGCCAATAAAAGGCGCTCTAGCGTTTATTTCATTTGCCATGTTTCACACCCATAGAGAACCGTGCTTACGAAAGCGTATGGTAATCAGATGTTCTCGCTATTAGAAGATTTGATTAGATCTGAGACGGAGTTCAAGCAACCGATTATCTGTTTTCCTTTCATGATACGATGTTCTATCTCTTTTTCTGTACTACATTTACATTCTATTTATTAATTACATTCTTTTGGTTTACTTGAAGATCCTCTGTTATCTCTCTTCAAATACATAGATACTGGGTTTTTATTCTGTTGGCTGATAGGCCCCATTCTTCATAATGTCTAAACAGTTTTTGGGCCATAAATTCGAGATCCCTCTTATCGTGCACGAAATGAAGGCTATATAGTTTTGTATCCTCGTTGTTTAATACTTCCTTGAGATATATTTTAAATAATGTAGCGGGGGGAAAGCATCGCTGTCTAACACCTTCGGTGACTTCAAAACTGTCTGTCACGGTGTTTCTTATTTGAACTCTTGATGATGAGTGTTTGCATAGTCGTTTGAACAGCTGTTGTTACGGTGTTATTTACAGGGGATCGTTGTAGGACCTGCTAAAGTTTCTGTACCGGTACAGTATCGTATGCCTTGGTCAGATCTACAAACAATAGATGAACTTCTCCATTTGCCACCACTCTTTATTCATTTACTTGTAGTTCTAATTAACATATTGTTAGTAATTATTTATATCCTATATCGATGTAATCGTAGTTTTAAGTTGGTTGAAATGATCTAATGTTCACTGTAGTAATTATTCCTAGGTAAATTGGCCAATTTTTATGATAATAAAGTGCCAGTAGAAATGAGCAGTTTTTGTATTAATATAATATTTTGCCATTCGAAACATCGGAATTGTTTTACGCCGTTCTATTATTATTATTATTATGTTATTATAGACGCTGAGTGATTTTAAGTAGAATCCTTGCTGATATACATGACCTGTTCATGTGGCTTCATATTTCTACATGATAATTTTAAAGCCACGTTGATAATTCTACCCTTAAAATTATATTTAACAATGTAACAATGACTGTTTAACTGAAATTTGTGCGCCATTCCAAGATATACATTTAACAACCCTATACTCAATAATTAATTAGAATATATATTTGAAACCGTCCACAAGGGACTTCAAGCTACGGGATACCCGAAAAACCATTCACTCATATATATATATATATATGATTTTTTATATTAATATATATATTATATATTATATATATTTATTATATAATATATATATATACATATATATAATACATAATATTATATATATATATATATATATATATATATATATATATATATATATATATATATATATATATATATACGAGGTATATCCACAAAGTAAGTTCCGTTTCTATTTCTATCCGCGGCAGCGCTGCAATCGCAGTTCCGAGCATGCGTGGCAGTTACTCTGACTCAAGCAGAAGAAATGTACGCCATTTTCAGATCGCTGCTGCCGACGTGTTCTTTGTAGTGCTTCTTTATGATGTCAGCCTTAATTGAAAATGCCGCCGCTTGTGAAATCAGATCTGTGATTCGTTTTCTAAATGCAAAGAAAGTTAAACCAAGTGAAATTTATCGGCAAATCTGCGAGGTTACGGACAAACTACTATGAGTGATTCAATGGTTAAAAGATGGGTCAGACAATGAAGGACGTGATCAAGTGCACGATGAAGAACGATGTGGACGCCCGTCTTTGGTTACTGATGAACTGGTTCACGCAATTGAAGAGAAGCTTAAGCAAAACCGTAAGTTTACAATTAATGCTCTTGCTATGGAATTTCTGCAAATCTCACGATCACTAATTCATGAAATTGTTAATGAAAAACTGAAATTTCGAAAACTTTGCTCACGTTGGGTACCCAAAATTCTTACTGAACAACACAAAAAACAACGGATGTGCACTTCAGTTTTTGACACGCTACAATGAAGACGGTGATGATTTTCTTTTTCTCGGGGGATGAAACTTGGGTATCTTACGACACCCCAGAAACTAAACGGTAATCGATGGAATGGAGGCACACTTCGTCCCAAACGAAAGTTAAGCCTAAGCAAATCTTGACACCTCGAAAACTCATGTGCACCGTTTTTTGGGACAGAAAAGGCATTTTGCTGATTGATTTCTTACCACGAGGCCAAACAATCAATGCACATGTTTAACTGCGAGACCATTAAGAAATTGCGCCGCGCAATACAGAACAAGCGCCGAGGATTACTGTCGAAAGGTGTTGTTTTTTTCCACGATAATGCCCGACCTCACACTGCGAACGTGACAAAAGAACTCCTACAGGAATTTGACTGGGACGTGTTTGATCATCCTCCGTACCTCGCTCCTAGCGACTTTCATCTCTTCTTACACCTAAATCTTTCCTTGGTGGTCGACACTTCAACGATGATGACGAGCTGAAAGAACATGTTACCACATGGTTGAAAACACAGGCGGCAACCTTCTATGAAGAAGGCATACAAAAACTTGTGCCACGCTATGACAAGTGCCTACAAAATTTCGGAAGCTATGTAGAAAATTAGTTTAACAGTTGTAGATTTTTGTACAATAAATATTTTTTCTGTATCTGTACACGTTTTTTTTTATATAACCAAACGGAACTTACTTTGTGGATATACCTCATATATATATATATATATATATATATATATATATATATATATATATATATATATATATATGTATATATATGTATATATATAAAATTTGTTAGGGAACTCGGCAAAGGGCGTGATAAAAGTTCACACAATGTTCATTAAGCCAATATTTCGGTTCCAGGTTGGGACCTTCTTCAGGGCAAGAAATGCATAGTGAGAAGTAGACTTAACATGAATGGCCATAATTAGCTTGTAACACAGAAACAAAGTTAAAAAGATCAAATTTATAACAGGGATGTGTTTTAAAACCCTGGATGCTGAAAACATTTTTAATTATTAATTAATTCACCCGAACCAACCACCTGTGCCGGCGCCATGCACAAAATATAGAGGCCAAAACCTTCCCAGCCGACTGTGTCTTTGGTTGCTTCGGGCAGCATTCATCGGCTGCTGTCCACTCAGCTGACTGCCGATTTGATTCCGGTGTGTAGTGGTGAATCCAAGTTTCATTCCATTGTCACATATCGCATGAAAAAATCTTTTTTTATTGCGCTTAAACAGGTCCAAACAGCTCTCAAAATCATCAACACGTTGTTATTTTAGGATCCACTTTGAGCAAACGCAAATATTTAGGCAAAATATGACCAACATGTTCTTTTGATATCTTTAGGGTGTCAGCTATCTCACCTAATTTCACTTTATGGTCATCTAAAACAATTTTGTGGATGTTTTTGATGTTTTCCGGTGTAACCACGTTATTTCGGCGTCCAGAGCCTTCAGCATCATTTGCGTATGTACCGCGTCTAAATTTAGCATACCAGTAAATCATGAGTGATTTTCCAGGTGTCCTCCGTAATACTTATCAAGCCATTGCTTTGCTCGAACGGTATTTTTTCCCATAAAAAACAGTGTTTAATCAACACTCGATTTTTTCCATTGTTTTGGAAATATCAAAAGTAGCGTCACTAAAACCATTGTAAAATAATCGTCGAAATGTCCTGAAATTTTGACACGTATCGTTTGAAGGTTGGTACTTCCTAAAAAAGCATATGGATTTTTTGAAAAGGGTGGCATCTATGTGTCAGACCAAAAACTTTTCAGCCGACGTGTTAGGTTTTTTTAGAAACCGGTACTAGTTGGCGTAACCGAAAGTTGAGAGTATGGTTTTTGCGAATTTTAACAGTTTTTAATTTAAACTGCATTCACAGTTCAAAAAGAATCCATCGAGTTTTCATCGGCACATTGCTTTAAAAAAGTTAAGAGTCGTGAAAAAAAAATGGAATTTTCTCGTGAACAATTTGCACCTGCGTAATTTTAGAAGGACGAATTTTCAAAATTGTTATTACACTACTTTTTCTTATATGACGTAAACCAATGACCATTTCTATATAAGATTAAGGATTTCTGTATTTAATGTTGATTTTTCCTGGTTTACTACTAGAAAATGTGGACATTTTCATGATAGATGCAATGATAACCCGAAATAACAATCTTTGTAGTTAAGACAGTTTACCTCTGAGGTACAGAATTTAGAACGATGATTTTATACGATTTTCTGTATGAGTTAATTCAACAACAATGCATTGGCTTACTTCAACTGTCAGAACCATAGAATAGCACTGTTTACAACCGATGTGCAAAATTCGAGCGTGGACGCAGCAATGTCAGTGAGAACTTGGAATTAATGTCTCATTGCCCTATTTATCAAAAATAAAATTCACGGAGAGGGTTTTTAGTGTTCCGTACGGAACACTTATAAGATCACTTTGGTATCTGTCCGTCTGTCTGTATGTCGGCCTGTCACACCCGATGTTCTCCGAAACTATTTTACACAGAAAGTTGAGATTTGGCACTAATATAGGAATTGATAGCCCCATCAGAGCAGTGTAGTTTTAAAAGTTAAATTTTGACTTACAGGGTTAGTTCCACTAATCAGTGACAGAGAGGCGCCTAAGCCGCGTAAGATTTGGCACTACAGATCTGCTAAATAGGAAGATCTCATGGAATATTTTCGAACTTTTCCTTGGTTAGACGTTTGCTTTCATTCTGACGACCCATCTGACTGCGCTAGGGAGGTTTCCGATGTTATTTTGGCTGGTATGAAAGCTTACATTCATTTTTCGAAGAAATGCCCTTCCAACGGCAAGCCTTGGTTTGACCGAAAATGCAAAGAAACTGTTGCTTCTAAACATCTTGCCTACCGACGATGGTGTGAAAATCCACCATAAATCGTAACACCTTTGTTCGTGCCCGGAACAGATGCAAAAAAATTATCGACAAAACCAGGAGGCACACAATCAACGAATTAGAAACAAACTTCTCGCTTGTCTCAACAATTCCAGGTCGTTTTGGAACCCGATGTTGTCTTCAGACAGCTTATCATAAAACGTATTTTAATGAAGCTAGACACCAAAAAAAACTGGCGAGATAATGGGAGTTTGCCATTATTGGCGCTGACGAAATAACTGCCATAGTTAATTCTCATTTGAAAACTGTGCGAGGGAACTGACACCAGTTTTCTGTAGACGAAATTTTCGATAACCTATGAAACCTACATAAAGGGAATATTTCCTTGGGAAACAAGTCTGCTGGAAATGTGCCACAGTTCAGCCGATTCCTAAAAAAGGCAAGATAAGACCTTGCCAAATAACTACAGATAAGTCGACCAGTAGCACTGGAGTTTCATTTAATATCGAAAGTCATGAAAAAGGCTATCAATCAACAATCTTCTAAAATATCTTGAAGAATTCCTAAAAAACATTATTAGCAGTAGATCACCAATATGGCTTTTCGTAAACATAGATCAACAATATGGGAGATCTTCTGACTTATGTAACACATGTTTGGAACAGCGCAATTGAACACTTTGGAGAATCTCGAGCGGTTGCTCTTGACATATCCAAGGCATTCAACCGTGTTTGGCACGATGGGCTGTTGGCTAAGCTACGTTTTTTGTGGTATGTCTGAAAAGTTTTGTTTCTGGCTCTTATGTTTCCTCAGTGAGCGTTGTTTACGAGTGGCGGTCGACAGATTTCTTTCTAACACCTTCACTATCAACGCCGGTGTGCTCCAAGGCTCCATACTATCTCCTACTCTCTTTCTCATTTACATTAACGATCGGCTGGAAAAGATCGGAAATCCAATCTACGGCTTTGCTGATGATAGTACGCTTATTTCTTCATTCACTTTGAACGCTCGGACATCGGCTACAGCGGGAAGTTGTTCAACTTAACAAAGACCTAGAAGAAATTCTATCTTGAGGTGACGGTAACCAAGTGGAATTTAGCGCTACTAAAACCCAGGCGGCAGTTTTTTCTAAAAAAGTTAACGTTGCTGAACCCAACATAGTTATGGCGGGGCACTCCATTCCTCTAACATCGTCATGAGCATGTTGCAGGCATAGCAAGGAGAGCTTCTCAAAAGTTGGGAATATTTATTTCGAACCAGAAAGCTTTACACTTTACAACAACTGTTAATTCTTTACAAAGCTCAAATTCGACCATACACTGCATTTGTTGGATTCTATTCAGAGAAGAGCTGTTCGTCTGATTGCAGACACGGAACTGACCGGCGGCCTTGATTCGCTGAAACATCGAAGAATGGTTGGCGACTTGAGCCTATTCTACAAGTATTTTCATGGAAAGTGTTCGAAGGATGTGGCCCGTTTAATTCCTCCCAGAACGGTGCATGTTAGCAATACACGTCGCGCTGATGCTTCACATCCGTATGAGGTTCAGCTTGTTACTCCTCGTACAACTCTTTTCAAGCAGTCTTTTATATGGAGAACATCATCCCTTTGGAATAATTTCTCCAGGATTGTGTTTCCCACCGAGTACAATTTACAGCGATTCAAGAACAACGTGAATCGCTTTCTCCGCACACGTGTCGCTCCTGTAGCGCTTTAGGGACCTCCCTGCAGTACATGTGCTAGACCCATAAAAAAAAAGAATTTTGGAGGTTGAAAACGGAAATGAAAAAAATTTTTTTTTAGGTGATCGAATGGGGTGTCAAGTGTGAAAACACGAGCTAAAAAAATGATGTAATACTTGGACACACTTTTCTTTGTATTATTTTTAAAAAATTGCCAAAAATCGCTGTCCCCCCCCCCCCCCCTTTTCTCGAAAAGTACTTATCATAATATTTTGAAAAAATTCTGAAATATTCTTCAGAGATTGTAGATTGAACTAAAATTATCACGAGTGCATTACCTTTAATAATTTATCTGGTATATAAAAAAACAAAAATTTCGAGGTCATCAGTTTTCAACAAAGATTAGAAACAAACTTTATTAAAAACTCATTTGGGGTATGTTTTGTGAAATCATTAATTTTATACTTCCATAATAAATTTTTTTTATTTTAAAGGCAATCAACGTACGGAACACTAATTGCGCAAGTCCGACTTGCACTTGGCCGGTTATTAATTAATACCTGAAGAGGCAGTTGTCTCGTTTACATAGCATGTTTCTGAGATGCCCACTTCTGAGTGAAAAATATATCCGGAATTGGTGCGATCGCATGCAAAGGTGTAAGAGATCTTTAAAAAAGACTAAAACTATTTATTCCCACCAATTTATCATTTTTCATATGCTCTCTTAAAACTTTCTTTGCAATCAACTTACGTATATTTATTTATGATAGATATGATCACAAAGTAATAATACAAATAAATAGTTGCATACAATAAAACTACTTAATTACTTTTTAACTGTCACTAAATATATTTGTAAAGATTTTACAATTGCGTTATCGCGATTTCGTAGTACAACTACATTGTCAAACGCTTAACTAAGACTAAAATAGATTTTTGGTGTTTTATGTTTATATGATGAACGGATGTGGGTCTATTATATGTTAAAACAGTTGGAACAGAACAGAATTACTACGTCTAATTGACAATTCAGTAAATTTATACTATGGTCCTTTGAATGTCTGTAAATTTCTATGGATTCTTTGAAGTTGAGTTTTGACCCTTTAAGTGCCATATGGAGTATTTATAAAGAATTGATATTGGGAAAAGTATGGCCTGTTTCTAAGAAATGTTTAGCAAAGTGTGATTTTTCATTTTTTAGCCTATAACAGGCATTCAAAGGACGATAATATAAATTTACTGAATAGTCAATTAGACGTAGCAAATTCTGTTCTGTTCCAACTGTTTTAACATATAATAGACCCACATCTGTTCATCATATAAACATAAAACACCAAAAATTTGTTATAGTCTTAGTTAAGCGTTTGACAATGTAGTTGTACTACGAAATCGCGATAACGCAATTGTAAAATCTTTACAAATATATTTAGTGATAGTTAACAAAGTAATTAAGTAGTTTTATTGTTCAAATGTACTGTAACAAAGTAACGGACCAATTAATTAACTCATTAAATAGTTGCATGTTTTCTCATAGCCCAGTCGCTAGGGATTTTGAGCTCTCATTAAATGTTAACAGGCTGCATTTTGGCACACAGGTAGTTTTTTGGACGTAGAATACGATAAAAAAAAGTTTGCTAAAGTCTGATGTAAAAGGTTTTCTATTAAGAGCGTCCTAATTTTAAAATTGAATAAAACGAAAAGTTTTTAAGCAAAATTCATTCTGAAACTTTTGTTTAACGGAAAATTGTATGCCATTTAGGATTTAAACAAGATATCGCTCAAATGGGCACCGCGGCTCTTTTTGCAGACACAAATCCGCGTACACCAATTTTCCATGATTCGGGCCAGCATTTCCGGCCTTACGCCGGCTATGGCACGACGAATGTTCGCTTCAAGTGCATCAAGAGTTGCTGGTTTGTTGCTGTAAACTCGAGATTTAACTTGGTCCCAAAAAAAATAGTCCAAAGGCGTTAAATCCCACGATCCCGGCGGCCAAGCGGTAGGGCCATTTCGTGAAATTAATGACTCACTGAACTTGACGCGCAATAAAGCTATGTTTGTGCCGGAAATATGGGGCGGTGTGTCATCCTGTTGGAAATAAAAGCGTCGGCATCCATTTCGTCAAATTTTAGGAAGAAATATTCCTGCAGCATCGAATTAGAGCGTTCGCTATTCACGGTAACTGTAGCTCCTTCCTCATTTTTAAAGAAATAAGGTCCGATGATGCCTCCGTGCCATAATCTACACCAAACTGTAATTATTTTCGGATGCAAAGAAGTCTAATGTATCACTTGTAGATTGGATCCGCTCCAATAACGGCAATTTTGCTTATTAACGAAGCCATTGAGCCAGAAAAGGGCCTTATCGGAAAAGATGATTTTATCATGAAATTGGCTGTCGGCTTCCATCATCTTCAGAGCCCAATCGGCGAATTCCCGGCATAAACGATGGTCCGTAGGCTTTAGTTTTTGGGCCAATACCATCTTATATGGATGCAAACTCAAATCCAATCGCAAAATTCGCCAAGTTGTCGTCTCAGGTAGGTCCAACTCTTGAGAATGGCACGGAATCAACACATTTTTGTTCTCACGAACACTAGCTCGAACTGCGGCGATATTCTCTTCACTGCGAGCGTTGCTTACACGTTGAGGCACCTTTCCATCTTTAAGAGTAAATTCACTTTGAAACCTTTTAATTATACGCTGAATAGCACCGTGTTTTGATCGAAGTGCTCTTTGCGTAGCGCGACCTGAACGCGAATTTGCGTAGTAATTTTTGACAATTTCCAAGCGTTCTTTTAACGTAAAACGATTCACGATTGAATGGCAGCCCTTATTAAACACAACTGACTTCAGATGTCAAACATCTGCCAACCAACATGGCTCCTATTAGCTGTCAAAAGTAAGGACATCCCTATTGGAAAACCCTTTATTTCATTTTATTTTCGATTTTGTAAGATTAGCATACGTTTTAGAACACCAAACCTTTTTTTTTAACGTATACTACGTCTCAAAAACTACCTGTATGACAAAATGGAGCCTGTTAACATTTAATGAACTCTTTTCGTCAAAATTTGCCTCTGACGCTTTGGCTGTCATAAAAATACAAGAATTACGTTCAGAATGGTATTTGTCAACTGACAAGACAATTAGTTGTCTTTGACAAAATTTACTGAACAAAAGCTTTTATGTTAAATAACCGGTCAAGTGCAAATTGAACTTGCACAATTAGTGTTCCGTACGTTGATTGTTTTTAAAATAAAAATTTTTGTTACGGTGGTATAAAATAATCAGTGACTTCACAAAACCCACCCCAAATGAGTTTTCAATAAAGTTTGTTTCCAATCTTTAGTGAAAACTGGTGACCTTGAATTTTTTTTTTTTTTTTATATACCAGATAAATTATTAAAGGTAATACACTCGTAATAATTTTCGTTCAATCTACACCCTGTGGAGAATATTCCAGAATTTTTTCAAAATCAGCACTTTTCGAGATAAGGTGGGGAGATAGCGATTTTTCGCGATTTTTTAAAAATAATACAAAGAAAAGTGTGTGCAAGTATTACATTTATATATATATATATATATATATATATATATATATATATATATATATATATATATATATATATATATATATATATATATTTTACTCGTGTTTTCACAAGTTTCATTTGACACCACACTCGATGACCTAGTAAAAAAAAATTTTTTTTTTCACTTCCGATTTCACCCCCCTTAAAAAATTTTTTTCCAAAACTACACGGCTCTGATGAGGCCATCAATTCCTATATTATTACCAAATTTCAACTTTCTATCACAAATAGTTTCGAAAAAAATCGGGGTGTGACCGACAGACAGACACCGAAGTCTTATAAGTGTACGGAACACTAAAAATTATTTTATGTATTGTGATTCTTTATATTAAGAAAGTTGTCATCTCATGTACACATATAGGCTTTTTAAGAGTTCTGTCGATACGAAAGTACCGTGTTAGTTCCGAGTGTAACTTAAAAAATGACCTACCTAAGTTGGCACAAAACTGAAATAAATGGATGTTCATTTTCCATTTTTTTGTCGACTTTTTAGTAAGGCATAGTCTCTTACTTCTGTTATAGACTGTTGTTATAACATGCTTATGATTGATTGCTTATGCTAACCTAGGAAATGGATTTATTTAACATGATTGTGTTCTAGCCTAACTTAACCTAGGATTTGTACTAACTAAACTTAGTTTTATCGTCTTCTGTTACGGTGGGTGAGGAAGGCCATCGTTATCATCCGAGAGAGGGTCTCGGGAATCGGTGGTGGGCATGCGGGGGGATTTGGAAGGCATCCCTGATGATTGGGTTGGGGTGCGGGGACGCCTTGTCCATGAACTTCAGTTAGATTTTCCTCATGTATGCTTTTACGGTTGGCATGCCGAGGTCTCTGTGTATTTGAACGTTCCTGTTGAACCATGGAGCTCCCGTGATCATCATCAGGGTCTTGTTCTGTACTGCTTGGGGTTGGGGTCTCCTTGTCTTGGAGAGCTGGCACCATATTTCTACTGGTATAAAGCATTTTTATTGAATTCTAAGATACAAATATAAAAATTAAATAGATCTCAGTAATTTCATCATATATGTAGTATCACTATAGTAATAATCAAATTTTAGGTCTGGCGATCAAGTAGCTGAAGATGTTATTGTCCTCAGTGATGATGATACTGATGATATATATTTAAGAAGTAGAAAAAACAGTGGAGAACATTCAAGTGATAATGATAGTGACATAATTGAAGTTAACGAAGAAAGTGAAAATAAAGTTTCTAATAAATCGGACGAGGAGGCGGAAATCGATGAAAAGAATTACAAAGGAAAAAAATTAGTGAAGCAATTGTATTGCAATAAATGCGGTGTTTTGTTTGATGATTTCGTAGAACTGCATCGCCATGTCTTTACCAAAAATCACATTTTTAGTTGCGAGAAATGCCACAAGAAAGTTGGACATACTATTTCTCAACTGCGAGAACATATTAACGATTATCATGATAAATGCGATCCTAATGAGGATTCACAAAATATGGGGCAGAATATTTCTGAAAATTTAAACAAAAATCCCCCAGACGGAACCTATTAAAAAGTCCAGATTTAAATCCTGGTCTAAATCGGAAAAGCTCACTGTCAGATAATGTTTTGCCTAGTAGTACTATCGGGGCTAATGAAAATAATCCTAAATATTATTGTGAACGTTGTGGACAAGGCTTCAATATATTAGATAAGTTAATTGAGCACTATAAGAATCACAACAAAGAATTATTGTGTTGTCCATTGTGTTCTATCAGATCTGCATCATTTGGTGAAATAATGGCTCACTTTAAAAGTCACACTATTATAAATAATATAGAGTTAGTGTGTACAAAATGTGATCTGCATTTTTACGCCATACATCCATATCGCATGCATTATATCCTTGTTCACTCTCTTTTCATCAATATTCCTTATACCTGCATTTTGTGTTCTCAGATTTTGAAAAATCATAAAGAGTTTCTGTGGCATGTTCAAAGTCATACAAGAATTATTCATAAAAATAATGTGAATCCTCACCGTCCTAATAAAAATGTCACTTATGTCACCTGTGAAATTTGCGCTCAAATTTTTGATAGTAGCGACTCTTGTAAGGAACATAAAAATCTATATCATGACATAACAACTTTGAAACAAACTGTATATACTTGTGCTGTTTGTTCTAAAAGTTTTCAGCTTATGAAAATGGTTAATCACGTGTCACAACATAAAGACTCTGAGGAACCTGTGTTAATTGAAAACGTAGAGAAAGATAAATCTCTTCCAGAAGTATCAGTGCTACAAAAAAAGAAAATTTACAGCCATAAAGTTAAATGTTTAATATGTAAAGAATCAGTTTTATTAGCTAAACTTGAGGAAGCATAAAGAGTCACATAAATTTAAATGTAAAATATGTCCAAGATCTTTTAATACACAACAAGGTTTAAATCAACATATGCTAGGTCACAATGATGTAGAAAAGAATGATCCAGGCGGACAACAAAATGATAATGAACTGTGGCTGCCTATAAACCAACATACATGTAACGATTGCGGCAGGAATTTTATTTCATTGTACACATTAAGAGAACATAGCAAAATCCACAGTGAACCTAGATCTTCGCCTTCATTTCAACAAAATTTTTCAGCACAGACATCCCAAAATATGTTTCTACTGGATCGATCTTCTAATTACAATTCTAGAGATTCGCATGTGAGTAACGATGAATTGACATATGAGGGCTCTGACCAAATATACAGATCTTCAGTAATGTTTATGAACAGAAATTATCGCGAGCACACTTCTAGTGGATTTAGTTATAAACCACCTCCTCTTTTTCAAAGTAGTAGACCTATAAGAGATAATGAATTTATAAATTATCGGTCACAGCCAGATTCAGATATGCGATCTGCTTTATCTACCTCGACAGAACATTCTAGCGATCAAAATATGGTAAGAAACCCTTTTTCAGGTGCTATAAATCCAGTAAGTAGAAGTAAATATGGAAACAATACATTTAAACCATAGAATTTATTGGCTTTGACAAATGCAATAGTAGTATTAAACGGAATATACATTTCCTGAACCAGGACGTATAAATAAGCGATAATAAAAAATGTGATTAGGTGATGATAGTTTTTTTATTCTGTGGTCGTTAAATAGACACTGATAGTATTTATTCTCGTTTTGTTCTAATTAGATAATATAGATTTGTACTTCTTTCTTAGTTTGGGTATTAAAGCACTTTTGTAATTTATATCTTTATTACTTCTGCCGTATATTTTAATTCAGTTTACCGTTTCTCTTTTAAAATAATATCAGGTCTAGTAACAATTAATGCCGTTTCAAAACCATTTATTTGAGAGTTTAACCAATGCCTTTAAGTTTTTACTACACTGGTAAGCAAAAAAATCGGCTCAAACTATTTGACTTCAATTGACACAGATCCAAGAAATTAGTGTTCATATATTTTTACAGATTTTAGTATCATTTGAAAGCCCATTCTATTCTCTTTCTAATGATACCAAATTCCATAGCATACCTCATGCTGCCTGATTAAAATGATTGAAAGGGGAAACAAGGAGAATAAGGATTGAAAATAGGGGTAAGAGGAAGGAAAAATTATACAAATTTTAAGTTTAACAATTAAATTTATTGATAAAAACCAAAATCAATATTTTGTACTACCCCACCTTAACCCTTATTACTGCTTCTAGCCGATTTTTCCTGGAGCGGGTGTACTTTTTCACCACTGTCTTTGGGATTCTCCCCCATTCTTCCGCCATCGCAATGTTTAGCTCCCTGAGCGCAGGGGCTGGATTTATAGTTCGAACCCTTCTTTTGAGCTCATCCCACATGTGCTCGATTCGATTGAGGTCAGGACTCCGCGCAGGCCAGCCTAATGTGGGTATTCTCACTTCCGCCAGGTATTGCCGCACCGATGCGGCAGCATGTGGCCTTGCAATGCTGTGCATTAGCACTAACCTATCGCCAACAATCCTAGCGTAAGGAACGACGTGTTCCTACAGGATCTCGATGTACCAGTAAGCAGTTAATCCACCGCTATGAGTCTCATCAGTCACAAAAACCAAATCGGTTTTCGCATCCAGTGAGATCCCTCCCCACACCATGCCAGAACCTCCTCCGTAGGCGACTGTTTCAGTAATGCAGCACTGCGCATAGCGCTCCCCAGGTCTCCTATAGACTCATCTTCTTTCATTATTGCCATGTAGGTACATTTGGGACTCGCCGGAGAATAAAACGGAGCGCTATTGCTCTAGAGACCAGTCTACATGTTCTTGGGCAAATCTGAGTCGCGTTTGTCGATGGGCTGCTGTCAATTTGGGTCCGTTAGCTGGTCTCTTCCGAGTTAAGTTAGCTTTCGTTAAGTCTTCTTCTGACTGTCCAATGACTAACAGCCCATCCACGAACTTTTTTGAGCTCCCGCTGGACCTCAACGCCGGTCAAGTGACGATTTCTTAGAGTTGTGTTGACAATGAAGCGATCGTCTCTCTTCGAGGAACTTCATCTTTCTGATCCTGGTCTCCGTGTAAAGGCGCCAGTCTCGTGGTAACGTCTGTAGACTCTGGAAATAGCTGGCTGGCTCAGGTGCAGTTGCGCAGCAACTACACGTTGGCTATGCCCTTCTTGCAATAGGGCAATGACTTTTTTCCATTTTCCGATGACGGTAATTAGTGAGCAGGTATAACAGAGATGTTGACGATTCAAGTTCCGATAAAGGAATGATAGGAAAATGAAGTTGCATGTGCTTTTATAGGGGTGAATAGCGAGCAACGAGTACGTTGCAGAGCGAGCAAAAACAGTAAAACTGTTTTAATCAGTAAAACCTTTTGAAAATCCAAATGTTTTTGGTATTATTGGGAAGGTAAAAAATCAGCATTCTAATGATACTAAAAATATTCATAATACCATTGTTTGAAAACTAAATTCAAGGATCAGTGTTAAATGAAGCAAAATCGTTTCAGTCGATTTTTTGCTCCTCGGTGTAGCTCTGTCTAACGCTTTGATGGGGTTTTGATTTATATGGTATAAAAGTTAGCAGTATAATTTTTTAATGACTTTACAATTTTTTTTTTGTCCATTAGGAAATTTTTTTAAGAATGGAAGAAGTTATAGTTGAGCCGATAAATATAGAGGATGAGAAAGAAATTTCCAAGCTACCTGCCTAATTTTTCTACAGTGATTCATCTCGTATTGACCAGTACGAGTTACTTTTGCCTTGAAGCTTGATGACGATCAACCTCTTTGGTGATTGTTTTATTGGTTATTACTTCCTGCTTGCCGCTTGAAATGAATTACGCTTTTAAAATTCCACCGGGCACACGGCATCAGTTTTTTTCGATGTAGGTCTGCCATTCTTTGGATTGATACTGCCTCTATTCTTCTTCTTTTTCCTTCAGCCGCTCTCTACCCACTGTCGGGTATAGGCCTTTCTCAAATCTTTCCATTTTTCTCTATGTTGTGCTTGTTGATACCAGTTAAGCCCTCCGACTCTCTTCAGATCGTCGCTCCATCTCTGTTGGGGCCTTCCTATGCTTCGCTTTTCACCCCATGGTCTCCACCTAGTGATCTTGCCACGCCACTTATACGTCGCTCTCGCTACATGGCCGGCCCAGCTCCATTTCAGAGATGTTATCCGTTTGGTGATATCATCTACCTTTGTTTGTTGTCTAATCCATTTATTAATTTTCTTGTCCTTCAAAGTAACACTCAACATCTTCCTTTCCATTGCTCGTTGGTGGACTTGTAGTTTTTCTATTGTTCTTTTAGTTAAAACCCATGTCTCGGCTCCATACGTTGTAGCTGGTAAGATACATTGTTATAAATTTGGGTTTTTGATCTTTGAGGAATGGTCATATTCAGTACATATTTCAATTTTCCATATGCTGCCCATCCCATCCGGTATCCTTCTTTCTATTTCAAGCTGCTGGTTTTTCTTTCCCATCGTTATTATTTGGCCCAGATAGATGTATGTGTTTACTTTTTCTATTGTTGAATGTTCAACACTATATTTTCATCATTGGTGTCTTCGTTACTCATATACTTTGTCTTGGAGAAATTTATGTCAAGTCCCACTTTTCTTGCTTGGTGGTGGGGATCTGTGATCATCTGGATCATTTCATTCTTATTGTTTGCTATAATTACAATGTCATCTGCGAATCTCAGGTTGTTTAGCCGATCGCCAGCTATCAGAAGGCCATTTTCGTCCCAATTCAGTTCTTTGAATACATGTTCTAAGATTATTATAAATAACTTAGGCGATATTACATCGCCCTGCCTTACTCCTCTGTTCACTGGGACCTTGTTTGTCAGTTCTTGGTTTACCATAACTTTGAGTGTTGCTCGTTCATGTATTCTGGCTATCAGTTCGCTGTTGTATCTGTGGTCTATACGAGCATTTCTAAAAGCTCTTATAAGCGCCCATTTTTCAACTGTGTCGAAAGCCTTGCGAAAATCTACAATTATATATTCCTCTATTAGTTCACACATGAAATACCCTGTTTTCATTTCCTATCATAATTTGATCCAAGAATGGTAAAGGATTTTGACATAACTACTAGTCTTCTAATGAAAAGTTTCCTTCACGGAATCTTTGAAATTTTCGTTTTATCTGTTACATTTCCTAGCTGAAATTCATAAAGCAGGTTAAGATGTTCTTTATTCGCCATTTTGTTGTGGCTAGATTTTACAAGTTGAATCGGGAAATTAATAGTTTGTACGAACAAGTGGAGTTCACTCAACACTTTTCATACCAAATAAAATCTTTTTAAGTTGTTTAGATTATCACGGATCAAATTAACACACGGCATTAATTATTACGGGACCTAATAGTTCATGCTGTAGAATAATAATGTAGTAGCGAAAATTTACTTGTACGACCAGGACCGGAAACGCGCTTTCATTTTTCACCTCCTCATTCAGTCTTTGTTGGCGATGGTGCGGTTACGATGTCACTTAGGATGATTGTTTATCCGTACCGTACGGACATAAAAAGTTGAAATTTGTCATAAATATAGAAATAGGTCCAATTAGAGCCGTGCAGTTTTGTAAGTTAAATTTTGAATTAAGTCTTAGACTTAGTTTTGGGCGGGTGAAATCGGAAGTGAAAAAAAATTTTACCAGGTCATGAAGTGGAGCAAATGAAAGCAAAAATTTGCCCCTCCTTTTTTCGAAAAGTACTGATCAAAACATTTTGAAAAAACTCTGGAATATTCTCCACAAGGTGTAGATTGAATGAAAATTATCATGAGTGTGATAATTTATTTGGTATATAAGAAAACAAAATTTTCAAGATCATTAGTTTTCGACAAAACTCGGAAACAAACTTTGGTGAGAACTCATTTGGAACACTAATTGTGCCAGTCCGACTTAGCGTTTTTTTTTTACTTTTCAATTTTGTTTGTTAGTGCAGCTGTAGATTATATTTGCCTTTAAACCATTTTAATTATTATTAAATTCTACATTAATTGCTGCCGAACGCTTAGCTGATGAAAGTAAATGAATTTCGCACTGTGTAATTCTATAATTTTTGACTGAAACTGAAATCACTCCCGTATCGAAATGTATGAAATGAAAATTTTTACACCTAGTACTAGTGATCGTGTTTGTAAATTCTCAAAAGGCCATGTGTAAGAATTTTGGATCTTGTAAACGCGTAGAAAACGAATACTTATTCACAATTTAATTTTATTTTAAAAATGAATACATTTTAGTTTAATGATGATATTTAAAGTTAATACTTTCTTATAATATAATAAAAGTTCTATAGGATCTTACTTTTGTCGAAAATATGTTTGAACTGGATCTTAGGAATTTATATTAATATATGTATACACTAAGTTCAGGAAGTATTGCTTACTACATACAAATTTAATTTCAGAGCTGCCTAGACTTTGATATCAATAAAGAAGATTAAAAAATCCTCTGTAATTTGTATTATTTTCATGCCGTATAGTAATATCAACACTTAGGTGGGTTCTCTGTTGGCAAGTTAAGTCGTAAACAGTTTGGTTCGACAGTAAAGATTACTAACAGAGCACCACCTATTTTGCAGTATTAAATATTAATGAGCCAGATCGCTGCTCTTCACATTTGCTTTAAGTTTTAACTCATTTGAGATGCCTTATCGAAGTGCTATCGAATAAACTATCGACTGTTTGCTGCATTAAGATATAAAAAAATAAAACAATTTCAATGTTCTTGTACATAAATTCTTAATTTTTTTTGTACCGGAGATTAAAACCTATTTATTTTTTATCAATATGTCCCTAATCATGGCTATGTGCACCTACTTAATCCTGCCATTTCATTGCACTAATTATGATATAACATTGGTGGCCAATCACTTGGTGAATTAGGCGCACAATCTCTTTGACAAGAACGTGTATGACGATTCTGCCGTTATAGGGGAGATTAAACCGCGAACATATAGCGGGACCCTACCTACAAAATGTTTTGTACAGAACGCGTCAGTTATTATTCGACCCTGATTACAAAATGGCAATGTCGAAAATTCTTGCTTTAAGGATCAGCCATAGGCGCACCTTTACTGAGTGTTTAACAGTCTGTTGGAAGAGTCTACTAGCGTGGGTAGACCAGCTACGACTGATGGAAGAAGGTATTCAAAAGAAGCTTCGTCTGCAAAAAATTACGTTTTTCCAATAGCGGCCCAAAGTCTTTTTCGAAGTGTAACAGATACGATGTTGACAATTTTGATCCAAAACTGCTTGCCACCACTCAATCAGAGATGAGGATTCTTATTGGGAATCTATAAAGTCACTCTATTCTTCTACTCTGTAGTTTTTTGTACACAGCCACGATTATGTAAGTTATCGATGTTTTTCACTTACAAATTCTTCGACTTTATCGTATATTTAGCAACTGGCCCGAGAGACCCGAAAGAAGCTTGGCTTCGTAACGCGTCATATACGAAGTCATGAGATGAAGGGTTTCTCCGTTCGCCCTGTTGCTAAAAATTCTGTGGACCCAATCTGTCAAGTGATTGTCTATACACTATTCTTCTATTATGTCTATAAACGACTATAAATCTAATTTTCCATTTTAGCTAAAGATAAAGTTGACACTTATAATAACTGTAGGATATATTCTAATGTTCTTGCTGCCTTTACAACCGATGATTATAATTATTATACTATTATATTTACTAATATATAATTGTTGTAGGAAAAAACCAAAAAAAATGGAGAATAGCACAGAAAGTCAATTTAATATTATTCTATCACAAGAGCACAAAAGTAAAATGGAAGAACAATCTAATAACACTAATACAGAATTTGTTATGATTGATGATGATGAAGACGTTAAACAAGAGGCAAAAAGTATAAACAATAAAATAGAAATACAACCTGATAATGATAATAAAGATGAAGAGACACCTGGGGATTTGAACAGTGTTGTTGAAGAAATGATTCTAGTTGATGATGATGAGGCGGATGCTCCAGATAATATGATTGCTGCACAGGATATAAAAATTCCTTGTTTTAAGTGCAACATGGTTTTCTCCATGTCTGAATTTCCAGCTCATCAAGCAATTCACCAAGAAGGAAAAGAAATTGAACAAATAGCTACCGAAATCAACTGTACAGTATGCGGTATGTCTTTTAACACCATTGAAAATCTACTAAATCATATGAAAGTCTTACATTTCTCAATGTGGGACATATGGAGCCAGTATTACAACTGGAATCAAATGGATGCATACGGTTACCCCTACATGCAAACTCTAGTAGCGGGGCAAGGAAGTAGTGACGTTATGTTTTTGGGCTCAAACTATGAATCCCAATTAATTCCTGGTTCATCTGAGAGGCGTTGGGCATTCAAAATGGATAAACATAAACGTAAGCATAAGCATGGCCATGGCCATGGTCACTATCACGGTCAGGATCATCATCACGGTCATGATCGTCATCATCATCGTGGTCACAGTCGTGACCATAGTCACGGCCATGATTATCACCACCATCATGGACATGGTTATGGAAAAAGATTCCATTTACTACATCATCGAAAGAAAATATCATTGTCACCAGATCACAGAAGACGTTCACAATCTCCCCGACGAGAAAGAATAAGAAGACGTTCCCCATCTTCGCCGTCACCTAAACTGACCTTAGCTGAGCAGGCTATTAGAAGTGAAAAAAAATATTTTGATACAAGCGCTTCTCCAGATCATCGGTTTAGACGTTCCTTAAGTGTTAAAAGAAGCAGAAGTCGTAGATCATCTTCGCCAATAGTAATAGATTTGGTTGGTGAAGGGTCGCCAAAGAAATCTACACGTTCTCCTACTGTTGACGATGATGATCGTAAACATTCTCAGTTTCCTTTAGATGAATGGTTTGTAGCTGACTCTTGTTCTTAAAACTAGATAAATATGTATATAAAGTGTATATAAAATTATATTTTAGTTTTTTTCGGTCGTACTAGTTAATTAAAATATACGTCCTTGTTCTGAAATTATACTTATATTTAATAAAGCAACACTATTTTGAATGTTGTTTATTGGTTAATTCATCTAATCATCTAAAAGCATGATTAAATTAAAATAATTTAATTACCAAAATTTAACTATTTTTTTCAATTACTGTAATTGAATTACCCACAGCTCTAGTTATAGTATTCACTAAATAAAATTGGTGTTCATTTCGCACAATATACCCTAAATAAATGTACTAAAAAAGAGGTCCTGTAAAACTCACCTTAAAATGTATTTTAGTGTATTTATAATACTCTTGTTATCATTTTATCCTACAAAATGCCTTGCTTCGTACCTAAAATGGAAGGATGTCGTCGAATTTCCCGTAAGGGTACAGGATAGAATATCACCCTCGGTACGTTTTGTCTGTCGTTGAAGGCGACTAAAAGAAGAAGTTAAATGGAAGATGCCCAGATCCCATCAGGCATCGCCCGTGGTGACATCATCGTATCGGTTTACGCTACGTGAAGTTGCTTAACATCCCATGGCTATGCCGATGTCACCAGATTCGCTGCGGGAAAAATAGCATGATAAAGCTGTCAGGATCAAAAAATTCTGAAGGTACAAGTGATATCCGTACTAACTTTAGAACACTTTTCGCTCCTCTTGCAAATAAGTGTTGGCTCAACTCTTTGCTTCACATTCTACTGTAGATTTCCAAGGAAAAACCCCACTCACTATTCCCCTTATTCAATCAAGGATTCCCGATATTGTCTTCAGACATAAAACGCATTTTATTGAAAGTGGACACCAAAAAAAGTTTCTGGCGCTGATCGAATACCTGCCATAGTACTCAGAAAATGGGCAAGTGAACTAACTTCAGTTTTCTGTAGACTTTTCAATCTATCTTACAGAAAGGGAATGCGTTACAGTTCGGCCGATACCTAAAAAAGGCAAGAAGACCTTGCCGAAAAACTACCTACCAGTCGCACTGCTTTCAATAATATCCAAAGTTATGGAAAAGGCTATTAATTAGCATCTTTTAAAATATCTAGAAGGATTTAATTTAGTCAAAGATCATCAATATGGCTTTCGTAAGCATAGATTAACCGAAGATCTTCTAACTTATGTAACATGTTTGAAACAACGCAATTGAACATTTTGGAAAATCTCAGGCGGTTGCACTTGATATATCCAAGGCATTCGACCGTGTTTGCACAACGGATTTCTGGCTAAGTTACATTCTTATGGTATGCCTGAAAGGTGTTATTTATGGCTCTTGGATTTCCTCAGAGAGCGTTCTTTACGAGTGGCAACCGACGAATTGCGTTTTAATACCTTTATTATCAACACTGGTGTACCCTAAGGCTCCATACTGTCTCCTACTATCTTTCTCATTTACATTAACGATCTGCTGTAAAGGACCAGAAATTTAATTTGCAGCATTGCAGATGACGGTACGCTTATTTCTTCGTTCACTTTGAATGCTCGAACATCGCCTACGCATGCAAATATTCGCAGACACCAGGAAGTCGTTCAACTTAACAAAGGTGAGGTGACAGTAACCAAGTAGAATTTAACGCTACAAAAATTCAGCCGGCGGTTTTTTCTAAAAAAGTTAATGTTGTGGAACCTGACATAGTTATGTCGGGACATTCGATTCCTCTAACATCTTTACTCAAGTTGCTGGGCGTTACCTTGTGAGTAAATATATCTTGGCATAAACACGCAAACATAGCCAGGAGAGCTTCTCAAAAACTGCAAATACTATTTCATATTAGAAAGTTTTACACTCCAAAACAACTGTTAATTCTGTACAAAGCTCAAATTAGATCAACGATGGAATACTGCTCCCATGTTTCGAGCTCTGCTCCTTAACCTACATTTATTTTTTGCAGAAGAGAGCTGTTCGCCTGATTGGAGACCCAGAACTCACCATAAAGCTTGATACCTTGGAACATCGAAAATGGTTGCCGACTTGAGTCTATTCTACAAGTATTTTAATGGAAAGTGTTCGCGATGCATGCTATTAATACACGTCGCGCTAATACATGACATGCGTGAGAGGTTTAGCTGATGTTTTTTTCCAGGAATGTGTTTCCCAAGGAGAACAACACACAGCGATTCAAGACCAACATGAATCATTTTGCCGCACACCTGTCGCTGCTGTGGTGTTTCAGGTATTTCCCTGCAGCATGTGTGCTTCATCCATAAAAAAGAAGCATTATCTCTAGCGATATTATACTGTATTAATTGTGGTTTTGTGTATCAACCTTTTCATGTAATCACGAAGTTAAAAATCAGTTTGTAAGCCGGTTGTTTTGGAGGTCAAGAAGTTAGTCTTATTCTTCTTTTTTTTCCTCCTTTGTGTGGGTACGATTGCCCATTTATTACCATCTTTATCTGTCTCACTTTTGAAGGTTGTCATTTCAGTGTTTTCAGGATTTGCACATGCTTTTTCCTCCTACTGATCATGAGCCTCTTGCGAGTCTTACCATTCTTCCTTCTGTTGTTTCGTCTATAACTTTGTTCCATTCAATCTTCCTGTTTAACACCTAGGCATTGATATTATCGATTTTGCATGCCTTTCTAATGTTGTCACTTCTTTCTCTATTCATTAGTCTTTCCAGCTGTCTGCGTACCATTTTCATTTCTCTTATTTCTGGTATTTGTAACACTAAGTTCTACGTGAACGTCTTTCTGCGAGCGTCGCAGAAGATTTAGGAGTCACAGGCTATGCAGGATTATTTTTATGATCATCAGGAATCACTTTGATAACATGTATTGTGTTGGTAAAAATTTACACCTAGCAAAATGTTAAAAATTTTCGAGTACCTAACATAGCTCTAATACTTGGCGATTGAAAAAAAATTGATGGTAGTACAAAGTTATGACAATAATTTTATTCTTCTGTAATAGAGTATATTTTGAACCAAAATATACACATGTAAAAAATTTATTTTTAGTAAAAAACGCCTCCTTAAATGGATTTTCCATTATAAAAATATGCTCTAAGATGCACCGTTTAGATATTATGGATAATCTAAGAGTAAATATTTTAGATCTTAGATGTTGATATCTTGGAAACGGTGTTTTTTTATGTATGATATACCGTACATTTTAGAATTAAAATTTGATATAGGATCCAAAAATATGGTACGTTCCATTAGAAAAAGTTGCTTTTTGCTAAATGTAGAATTATTGGCTAACCCCATTATAAAAAAGTTCAGGATTCTATATATTTTATTTGTATTCAAATACTGTTTGACGGCCAACCATCGCCATCAGCCACACCTATATAGAACAACAATATATATAATATATTATATGGTATATAAAAAAACAACTTGGTGGAAACAAAAAATAAATAAAACATCCTTGATTTTTTTGAGTCTTGACACCAATTTTTTAAAAAAAAAAACCGGCAAAGTGCAGTCGGACTTGCGCAATTGGTGTTCCGTGCGGTGATTCCTTTTAAAATAAAAAATTTTGTTTCGGAGATATAAGATAATCAGTGGCTTCACAAAACACACCTTAAATGAGTTTTGAGTTGTTGAGTTGTTTTCGATCTTTGTTTTTGTATGATGTATGATAAATTATCAAAGGTATCGCACTAATTTTTATTTCATCCACATCGTATGCAGAATTGTTTAGAATTTCTTTAATAAGTACTCTTAGAGATAGGGTTGAGGGACCGCGAGTTTTGGCAATTTTTAGCTTTCATTTAGCACCCCACTCGATGACTTTAAAAAAATTGTTTTTTGTTTACCGGATAAATTATCAAACGTAATCCACTCGCGATAATTCTCGTTCCATCTATACCCTGTGGAAAATATTCCAGAATTTTTTCAAAATTTTTTGATTAATACTTTTCGAGATAAGGGAGGGACAGCGATTTTTCTCAATTTTTTTAAAAATAATACAAAGAAAAGTGTGCGCAAGTATTACATTATATATATTTTTGAACTTCCGATTTTTCAAGCTTTTATTTGACTCGATGACCTGGTAATTTTTTTTTCACTTCCGATTTCATCCACCAAAACTAACCCTTTAAGTCAAAATTTAACCCTCAAAACTACGTGGCTCTCATGGGCCCATCAATGCCTATATTAGTGTATATTAGTGTCAAATTTCAACTTTCTATATCAAATAGTTTCAGAGAAAATAATATTTTTAAAAAATCGCTGTCTTTATCTCGAAAAATACTGATCAAAAAATTTTTGAAAAAATTCTAAAATGTTCTCCATAAAGTGTAGGTTGAATGAAAATTTTCACAACTTATACCTTTGATAATTTATCTGGTATATAAAAAAAATCAAGGTCATCAGTTTTCAACAAAGATTGGAAACAAACTTTGTTGAAAACTCATTTAGGGTGTGTTTTGCGAAGTTACTGATCATTTTATACATATGTAACAACATTTTTTATTTTAGAAACAATTACCGAACCAAACACTAATTGCGCAAATCCAACTTGCATTTGGCCAGTTTTTTATACTTTAACATTTTTTGTTTTAAGTTCATTTATTTTTAAAAATTTTATATTAAAACCATGATCAAATATAAAACTGTTAAATTCTTAAATATAGAATAAATAAAATTGTTAATTAATGAAAATATTTTTAGAATTAACGACGAAAATATAAAAGCAGAAGCGTTACTAGACGATATTGAAGAGCACATGTTTGAACTATTCTGCGATAGTGAGGATCAAAACACTGAAGAAGTAATTGCCATTAAAAGTGAACCAGAGGAGGGCGAAATTACAGATAATAGCGATACCAGTGATATAACACCAACTACGAGCGAACAAGAGATGAATAAATCGGAAGTACAAGACGAAGCTGCGTCGAATACGTTGACTTATAGGAATCGTAAAAGGAAAGTCAGGAAAGGAAAGTGTGGAGCTTTTAAAGATAAACTCAAAAATGATTACGATAGATTAGATTTTAATCAAAAAACTGGTAGATATAATTGGGAGAAAGATTTATGTAAAACCGAAGGCAAATCAAATAATAATATTAACAATAAGCGATTTACATTGAATGCCATGAAAGCTGATCTTATTTATTGTAACTTTTGTGGTCAAAGCTTTAGTAGTTATTTTGACCTTGAAATACATATTTTAAGTTTTTCTAAAAACAATCACTCCTTTTTATGTAGGAATTGTGGAAAGTGTGAGTTTCGATTATTACTTAATTTATATTCCCATGGCCGTAAGTGTCCAAATTTTTCAGCTTTCGATAAGGTAGAAAGAGAGTATGTTAAGGAAAATCCAAACATTATTCAGTATTACTGTGACTTTTGTGGTAACGGGTTTAGTATATTACAGGAATTTCTACTACACAAATCAAGAAATCATAAAAATCAATGTGTGTCTTGTCATATGTGCTTCCTATTAGATTTTAGTAATTGGAACGCCTTGTTTTGTCACATGCGGAAGCATTCTTTGATCGGTAACCTAGATTTAAGGTGTAGACATTGTAATTTACATTTCTATTCAATACCGTATTTTCGGGATCACCTAAGGCTTATTCATAAGGATGAGGATCAGAACAATATACTTTATGAATGTTGTCTATGTCAGGCAGTTTTCATCAATAACGAACCGGACTTTGTACATCACGTACATAGACATAGAAATTATTTGGAAGTCGAAGATCAAGATTTCGCTAAAATAGTCATAAAAAATGGGCTACCATTATTACATCAAAGGCAGACGCAGTGTGTAGCTTGTGCAGAAGTTTTTCCTTCAAGCTTTAAATTGGCAGTGCACGAAAAACGTAAGCATCCCAATCTTATAAATTTAGTGCCGTGTGGAACTTGTCAAATCGCGTACCCTAAAAATAAAATACACGAGCATCTATTATATCATCAAAAGAAAAGTTTACGTCAGACAGCTAATAAAAAGCAAAAATTAAAGAAGGAAAAAAATCAAATAAAAAATGAGTTAGATACTTTTAAGAAGGAATTTGCAGAACACGAGGTCAAACAAGAGAAACATCGCTTAAGTAATGATAATGACCAAAATATAAGTGAAAATTTATATCTGAAAAAGAAAAATATTACACACCAAGCCCAGAAGTTACGTAAAGGTAATGTATGTGAACTAAACATTTTAAGAGGGGATTTTGAAAAACACAAAGCCGAACATCAAGATAAAACCCCCTCTAATAGAAATGATCTTGACGATGATTCTGATGATGATGATTCAGAGTCTGATGATGATAATTCAGAATCTGAAGATGATATTAAAACATTTTGTCAAAAATGTAAAAAAAATGTTCCTGTAGCTGATTTCAAAGCACACCAAGAAACACACGAAGAAGGTGTTACAATCAAATGCACGGAATGTAATACTATTTTTGATACAATTAAGAATTTAATGATCCATAGAAAAATTTATCACTTTTCAAAGTCTTCAGCATCTAAAATTGTTTATGAACCACCCCGCTCCATCCAATGCAATGCCTCAAAGGAATTGCAAAACGCATCTTTAATGACACCTTCGTGCAGTGGAGTTATTCAAAATTCTATAAGACAACAAAACCCTACTCTGATATCATCTCCAATTATGCAATTGCCCAATCAAATTATTGTCATTGCACAAAGATCACCAAATTTTTCGTCAGGGCCTTTTTTGTCCAACCAAATACTACGACCTTTAAATCCCAATTTTAACGCTATGAGTACGCCTGTCCATACATTTCAATCGTCTTCAGACTTACCTGAGATAATTCAAGATTCTGTTAATCAGAGACGATCAAGTCAATCGGGATTTCGCTTTGAGCCACCCATATCTGTTCAACAAAGTGATCATAGTAGATCAGCAATAAATAAAGATTTCAGTGATCATCGAATGTTGAATGCACGTGAAATGAACAAAACGAAACTATTATTTGAGCCTCCCGAATAAACTTGCAAAAATCAGGTTTGAGCTTAGTATATTGTTGGTTTGTTTCCCAAAGCCGGTATTATATTTAGACTAGTTTAGTTTTTGAAGTGTTTATAAACTTTAATTGTACCTGCGATGTGCAATGATTTAAAACTAGAAAAGTAGGTTCTTATAGATTTTGGTTTAGAAAGAAAACATAATATTAAATACATCCCAATGAATTAAAACTATTGTTTGAATCTCAGAAATAAACTCGCAAAAATCAAGTTGAAGTATATTTTTAGTTTTGTTTTCTATAGATGATGTTATGTTTAAATTAGGTGAGTTATTTCGAGCATCTATTACTTTCAGTTCTACCTAGGGTATTCTAATTTAATTAGATTTAAGTTCAGGTCAGTTCAGGTTCCATAGAAAAATGTATCACTTTTCAAAGTCTTCAGCATCTAAAATTGTTTATGAACCACCCCGCTCCATCCAATGCAATGCCTCAAAGGAATTGCAAAACGCTTCTTTAATGACACCTTCGTACAGTGGAGTTATTCAAAATTCTCTAAGATAACAAAACCCAACTCTGATATCATCTTCAATTATGCAATTTCCCAATCAGATTATTATCATTGGACAAAGATCACCAAATTTTTCGTCAGGGCATTTTTTGTCCAACCAAATACTGCGACCTTTAAATCCCAATTTTAACGCTTTGAGTATGCCTGTCCATACATTTCAATCATTTTCAGATTTACCTGAGATAATTCAGGATTCTGTTAATCAGAAACGGTCAAGTCAATCGGGATTTCGCTTTGAGCCACCTATATCTGTTCAACAAAGTTATCATAGTAGATCAGCAATAAATAAATATTTCAGTGATCATCGAATGTTGAATGCACGTGAAATGAACAAAACGAGACTATTATTTGAGCCTCCAGAATAAACTTGCACAAATCAGGTTTGAGCTTAGTATATTGTTGGTTTTGTTTCCCAAACCCGGTATTATATTTAGACTAGTTTAGTTTTTGAAGTGTTTATAAACTTTAATTGTACCTGCGATGTGCAATGATTTAAAACTAGAAAAGTAGGTTCTTAAAGATTTTGGTTTCTAAAGAAAACATAATATTAAATACATCCCAATGAATTAAAACTATTGTTTGAATCTCAGAAATAAACTCGCAAAAATCAAGTTGAAGTATATTTTTAGTTTTGTTTTCTATAGATGATGTTATGTTTCAGTTAGGTGAATTATTTCGAGCATCTATAGCTATTTAAGTTCAGTAAAGCAGGTTCTTAGTATACGGTATGATAAACATTGTGTCTCCTTTTGAAACTTTGAAAATTACGTTAAGTTAGATAAGAATTGAAACATCATCTTTCAGGTTCTGAAAGATTCGTGATTTTTGATATGTGGTATGTCTTATGTCCCTTTTTGGATCTATATTTAAAGCAATCTCAAAAATTAGGTTAAGTTAGATAAACAGAGAAACATCTGATTTAGGTTTTTTGGTATATCGTATGATAAACATTGTCCCCTTATTGGGGCTATATTTATTGAAAATCAGGTATAATAGATACACAAAACGGATAATTGATGGAAGTTGTAAAAAATATATACTTAATAAAACTTAGAGCTTACGAGGTGCTGCAAGTAATCTGTTTGTTTGTTTTTCCCCAAAAAAGTCTGCCATTTTCTTAACTTGAACCTAAAATACATAGTAATATTTATTATTATTTTTTTAATGGAAATCCAAAAATATGAGATTGTTAGTTTTTATTTGTTAATCTCGCGTAAATAACGAAAAGCAGATATCGACTATATTATCGGTAAAAAACGTAATGTTTCTTTTGCCAGATGAAGTTTTAATTGCTTTTTTCCTTCTTCCGCATTTTTGCTAATTTTGTGGATACGACATTAAAAATAAATGCAATAAAAAGTTCCACAGATATTAGTTGACTGTTTATATTACTTCATTCGCTTTTTCCAAAGCAGTTTCGGTTTCGTTCTATGAGGAAAGCCTTCTAGGTGTTATATTCAAGGAATTTACACTCTGATTACTGATATAAAAGAAGTGACTATAAGCAATGAAAATCTAAGCCATACTTGAAACAAATTTGTGTGCAAATATCATCACAATCTTAAGAATTTTTATTTATTTAATTGTCTAATTAGTTTTTTTTAAACGCTCAACTATCTAAAACTTTGTTTATGTACCTGTTTTTGTATCTCATTGTCTCCAAGATCGTAATGCAAGAAACACCAAAAAAAAGGACACAATATATATGACTGAAGTTTTGTGGTAGAATATAGAATTATTGTTTATTAGTGGGGCACCCCTATTATAATTATTCTGGGTATTTCCTGAAAAAATGCAATACAACTCCGACATTTTTGGTAAATTTAGTAAATGACAAAGGAAGAAGTATTTGCAAATAATGAACTTTAATTTCTACAATTTTTACGATGTTTTTTTTTTCTAAAATTAATGATAGAAGAATTATGTTAGTGGCCCATATAAATCAACAACCCTTTACAATTGCCATACGAATACATGGGAGCGGTATGTAAAGACGTCAACTGAAATTAAAACTGTTTAGTTTGGGTATTAATATTATATTTATTAGATATTATTTAAACAAATACACTATATATATATATATATATATATATATATATATATATATATATATATATATATATATATATATATATATATAAGATGTTTCACCGAAATAATTGTATATATCTTTTAGTATCTGTATATTGCAGACCGAAATATATTTATTTTCAAATGGCAAACTCAACAAATTCAGCCAAATTTGCGAATATACTGTAAGATATGGATATTTTTAGTACAATATCTTTTTTAAGGTAATATATAGCTTCTCAGCCTATAATAACTGCTAAAAGCAGTACCTTTTAGATCTAGAAATTGCCAGCAACATTGATATTTAACATTATTGTTTAATTAAAGAAATATGAATTACATTGATGTTTCACTGACATAATTATTGTATTTTGTTTCTTATATCTTCACTACTACCGTTTAGTATGTATACCTTGCTGAGTAGATGTGTGTAAATTACAAAAAAGTATTTAAAATTATATTTTGTCCGTTGCTATTTTACCCTGGTCCGGAAAAGCAATTGAACACCCTTATTAACATCACTTATCTATTTAGAATAATAAGTATATGTGGTAGCCTTTTTAAAATAAGTTCTCTGAATATTATGGTGCCAAAGAGTTACTTTATACCGCGAATAGAAAAAAGTAGCTTTGATAATTTTTATCTTGAACCTTGTTCTTTATGGATAGGAATATGGAATTGATAGAGGTTGGTGAGAATAAGTACTGCAAATTAAATATGCTTTCTTTATTCTAGAAAATTTCGGTCCTTTATTGGGTATTTTTTAAGCTTCCCAACATCACATCAACGGAAAATATATAGTATAGATGAAAATTATTAAATATGAATTACTTGTAGATATCTACAAGTAAAAATTAAAAGATAAGTTGTTACGCAATATATATTTTTCTTCGAATTTTTAATTGTGGATGTGTACAAGTCATAAATGTTTTTTGATGTCTAGTATACCATATACCGATCGTTGATGCAATATTTGGAAGTTTAAAACTATTTAATACAGCATAGAAACATTACAGACCAAATAACACATCTTTTATTTGACTTCCTCATTACCACTGTTCTCTATCATTTATCGTATGGGAAAATATGAAATGTTTAAAGCAATCCATAAAACTTGATTGATGTCGTAAATTGAGAATGAAATAATATACACAAAGCGACAATTAATTTCCGGACTATGCAGGAAAAATTAATTTTTTCAGTTTTTTTCTTTTTTTTTTATTTTCCTCCTAATGGTGTAAACTTTTTACAATGATTTAATAGTGAGGATTTATGGAATTGTTCATTGCTTTGTGACAGTGTATATTAACAACGACTCAGGTTACGGAGTATACTTTTATTTTGATAATTGACACGTATAAAAAAAATTGCGTTTGATAATGCAGTAGTAGTACAAAACTGTAGTCAGGCCTAGTGCAACTTTTTATACGTGTCAGTTAACAAAATACTCTGTAACCTGTGTTGTTGATTTAATAGAGTTTCAAATAAATTTTCTAGCTTGGTGAATTTCTCTATATAGCCTTTTTAAAAGGTCTCTGTGTCGTCAAAAAATTATTTTAATTTTGTGTGTGTAATGAAAAGGCACAACGTGCTCAGGTAAGATGGAGTATAGTTCAACACACAGATTCGATATTAAGTCAGAAATTGACGATCCGTGAGTGAAGTGTCACTTTCTGCATTTTCGTGTAAGTTCACTGTCTGAATCGCGATATCTAGGTCAAACAGAACAAATTAACTATACTCATTAATACTTCTAAATAATACTTGCCTCTGATTATTTGACCTGTTGGAACAAATTCACGATGAATAATATCTTTTTATCTTGTGAAAAATACGATATTATTTTGGCATGAGTTTGACGACTATTTTGCACCTTACCGCTTTATCTGTGGATTATACTAAAAACCTGATATCTCATTACCAGTAACACTTAATCTGGATTATTTCTGGAGTCTCATACGATTTCTCTGGAATGTTGTATTTTCAATAGGTTTTGATTTTCATTAAAGGGTGTGGAACAAATTTTGCGCAAACCTTTTTCCCCTACTTTTTTTAAAATCGTGTAATTATAATAAAGTATATAAATGGTTTCCCTGTTAATATTTAACGCTTCTTCCGTCATGTTCAAAGGTGCATTAGGATCATCTGCAACAAATTTACTACTCATTTCTGGTGCTTAAATTGATTTTAGTTTTCCCGTGTTGTTGTTTTCTTCCATTCAAAAAACGTTAATATATATATTACAGGCTCAGTTATAAGCGAATTAACAAATGAACACAGCTATCGCTGCATGCCCGTTCCGCTTCTCCAAACCTCTCGATCCACAGCTTGTTTCTCTTAGAAATTTCTAGCCTCCATGGCGCTCCTAACCCCATCATTCCACGAGCGTCTTGGTCAATCTCTTTTTCTCTGTCCTGGTGGTTTCGATTTAAAAACTTTTTAGCCAATGATCTTCCGGCATCCTAAGCACATGGCCAAACCATTTTAGGGCTCGTTTTTCGATACGTTCTACCACAGACTCCCTGGCGTCCATAAGCGTTCTCACTTCCTCATTAGATCTTCTTTCCAATCTCGATATCTTAGCTCTTTTTCTGAGGTAATCCATCTTTTCAGATCGGCATTTAGAGTCCAGACTTCAGATCCATAGGTAAGAACAGACTCGATCACCACCTTCCCTATTTGTTTGGATAAGTTCCGATCCCACCACAAGGAGTTAAGACACCCCAGCACCTTGCCGGCTCGACTAATGCGCTGCCTCTCCCAGACCATTTTTGTCGGTGACTGTACCCAAGTACTTGAATTTGTCGACTTGTTTGCCCTCAATTGCGTCATTAATAATTACTTGGAAGAATGCGTCGGTATTGGCCGCTAGATACTCTATTTTTGTCAAACTTACGTGAAGTCCCCACATCTTATGTTTTTGATACAACCTTCTGACCATAAACTCTAGATCGTATGAGTCTTGGGCTAAAACTACCTGATCGTCGGCAAAATTGAGCGAGAACAGGGTTTCTTTTCCAATGGGTATCCCCATTCCATTGCATGATCTTTTCCATCGCCTTAGTGCAGGTTAAATAGGAGTGGTGACATGCAGCAACCCTGTCTCAAACCCTTGCTAACCATAATTGGTTCGGATAGGCGGCTCCCATTTCTAATTTGGACGCTGTTGTTGCTGTAAAATTCTGGGATTATGTACGTTAATGTTATATAAAAATTTGTACTACTATGGTTGTGGGGTTGTTTGTACTAACTGTTGCATGAAATTTACACTTATTTGATCCATAAATTCAAATTCAAAATATCTTTATTAATTTCTGGTGAAACAAGATTTTCTTACAACTAAGTTTTACAATAATAAGTACACTCATATATAAAATGTGCCTAGGGCTAGCGGATGATTTGCCTTGTAGTTAAACCTTGTGTATTTATTGAGTTTTTTAGTCTTCTCCGACTTTGCCTTTCATTACAAATTTGTCTTTTTTAAATAGGTGTTTTTAGGAAATCATTATTTATTTTGGGTGTGTTTTTTGAAATACGATTTACTGGGAAAAATTACAATACAAAAAACCCAGTTTGATGTAGTCAAGTACTTGGGTAGCATATTCAAAGATTTTTGTTTCTTAAGTTCTAATCTCGTTCTAGCCTTCTTGCATCCATCGCTCTTTCTCTCCCTCTCTCTCATTCCTCCTTTCGTTCTTTTACGTGTATTTATTTAACAGTTTATATATAGGTTTATTTATTTATATTAGTTATATTATTTTTTTTGATTTTTTATTTATTACTTTCTCTAACACTTTTACTACACTGTTTAGTTTTTGATTTTATTTACAATTTTCAAATCTATTGCTATTTTGTTTATATAATGCATTTGACTGAGATGTTATTTTTATTTGCGTTGGGCCATATGTTTTGGTTGTTTTGTTTATATTCATGCAGGAATTCGACGCGCCGCCTTTGCAGGTGGATGTATAGTGAGATATCAGCGTTTGGCGTCAGATTCCCGTGCGTAAATTTTTATTTGGCCATATCTTAATTCGTCCATTTTGCATGTATTGCGATGCTCTTATGGAGCCTCGAAATAAATTGGTAGTCTGTGATAAATAGGTTTGTATTTAGGGTTATTTTGTTCTCGTGTTTGTGTTAGGTTTTGTGTCAATGTTGATCTATGTGTTTGGTGTCTGTAAAATTTGTCTCCTGTCTCTTTAATGTATTGTCTTATTGTTCTTATGTTTGTCATGTTGTGTAGGTCGTCAATTCTTGTGTGTCGTCGTGCGAATACAGCATATTGTAGCATTTGGTTCTGCATCTGCTGCAGTCTAGCCATCTGTGTCTGTTATGCCACACCAGACTGGTGCAGCAAATGTCAGCGTCGGTATTATGAATTGTTTATATATTATCAATTTATTTCTTGGCTCCATATGTGAGCCTGGTACAATTAATGAGTATAAATTTTACATGGCTACGTAAGCTTTCTGAAGTACATGGCTTACATGCGCATGGAATCTCAGGCGCGAGTCAATTATGAACCCCAGATAGCTCAGTTTGTTCCTGATTGGTATCTGGGTGTCATCTTAATTGGCATGTTTATGTAGTTGTTTGTGAATTTTTTAGTTATTATGATGCCCTCACATTTGGCTTCATTTAGTTGGATTTTCCAGAGCTCCAACCATGGAATTATTCTGTTTAGATGATTGCAAATATTCACCCTAGCTACGTTCGCGTAGAACGAATGAGCGCATGATCCGCAAACAATCCCAGTTTGCTCGACGGATACGTGGGAAAATCAGTCATATAAAGATTGTAAAGTTTGGGGGTTAATATTGAGCCCTGTGGAACTCCCGTTTTTGTTTTTTTTAGGTATGGACAATGAATTTCCCATCTTGACCCTGAATTGTCGTCTTGTTATGTATGAGTGTAGTAGTGTAATGATGTAAAGTGGTAGGTTATGTACCGTCAGTATTTTGTATAGTAATCCGTTGATCCATACGGTGGCTGTACAGTGCGATCGCAACTGTGTTTTGCTGGCTATTTATTTTGTTGAGTGTATCTTGCAACACTCTTGCAATCAGCAGACCGCTCAGGAATTTAAATTATTCGTCTTCAAATTTATTGTCTATGTCATATAAGTTTTTAAGTTTGTTCAGTATATTCCTTTCAGCTACTTTTGATAACGTCCTAAGTAGTGAAATTGGTCTGTATGATTCCACCCTCGCCGGGTTTTTGCCCGGTTTCATGTTATAATTTCCACAATATATATTTTTGTAATTAAATAAAATCAGCTGTTGGTCAATATTTAGCGGTAAAATTTTAAATGAAAATCGGAAAAGGATACAGCTTTAAATTGTCATATTAAACTTGTAGCTGGCACCACTAGTTTATGATTTACCACAGTAGTCCGAAAAAATATTGACATACTGAGTACTTAAACGTTGGAATGACAATATAAGAGATATACCATAAAAAGTGGGTAGTCTTTTGGATATTTATTTCACTAGAACTTAGGTTAATAATTTGAACAGGAACACTTTAAATTAGAGTTTAAGACAAATAATTTCCAGTAATAAAAGACTTTAAAGGTGAATAAAAGACTAGTAAAATCAATATGAATTTGAAAACTTAATTATGACTGTCGCGAAGACATTTTTTATTAGTTGAGTTCCGTTTTACATGTTCATCGTCAACTGTTTTGTCGTTAAGTCTTGAAGATAGTTTCGTTTTTCGTCTTTTTTTACGTTTCTATTAGAGAGCAAGAGTTTGAGGAAGGTAAAGGGAAATATGTCCAAGAAATTAGTAAAAGGATGAAATATAATATGTATTTAAGTGCAAATGCAATACATCTTACTATTTATAAAAATTTAATTTTTAAGAGTCATTTATATAAAAAATCACAAAAGTTTTTAGTATTTTAGCAACAGAGATAAACTACTTTTTCTCTAAAGTCTAGTATTCACTAGGGTAAGGTAGCACGTCTTTTGTATATTGGGTCTGGGAAAAAGTTCGTGACGTTTTTCCCGATAGATGGCAATTGCAAATAACTCAAGAAACACAAATCGCAGCGACATCACGCTCGTTGGAAACGTGACACTTCGAGCGTTACTTTGAGTGTATAAACATCGAAATTGGTGCAGTGGTTGGAAAGTTGTTTGCGTTTGAAAATGGAGAAAAGTAATGAAAAATTGCGCTATATTTTGCAATATTATTACGACAAAGGGAAGAACGCTGCGCAGGCTTGAGAAAAAATTTGTACAGTGTACGGTGAAGGTACTTTATCAAAATCTGCTGCGCGGAAATAGTTCGCTTGCTTTCGTTCTGGTAATTTTGATATGAAAGATGAGTCACGCTCTGGTCGTCCAATCACTGAAAAAGCTGATAAAATTCTTGAAAAAGTCCAGCAAGATAAGCATATCAGCAGTGTCGATATTAATATGGAGCTAGGCATTGACCACAAAACGGTTTTGAACCATTTACACAAAGCTGGCTACAAAAAGAAGCTCGATGTATGGGTTCCTCCTGAGTTGAGCGCGAAAAACATGATAGACCGGAAGCGTAAAAGATCGTGGACAAGGGATGGTGAGCCGTCACAAGCGTTCGCGAAGCCAGGATTGACGCCGAAAAAGGTGATGCTGTGTGTGTGGTGGGACTGGAAGGAAATCGTCCACCATGAGCTACTTCCAGTTGGTCAGACGATTGATTCTCAACTCTACTGTGGACAACTAGAGAGATTACGCCAGGCAATTGAAAGAAAACGAATTGATTAATAGGAAAGGTGTCTTCCATCATGACAACCCACACACTTCTTTGATGACCCGTCAAAAATTGCGAGAGCTTGGTTGGGAAGTTTTGATGCATCCACCGTATAGTCCAGACATAGCACCTTCTGACTATCACTTGTTCCAATCTCTGCCGAACTCTTTCATGGAATTAAGCTGCTTTCAAATTTCAAAAGAAGCCTGTGAAAACCACTTGATTCAACCAGAAACCACAGAAATTCTTCACCTATGGCATCATGGCTCTACCCGAAAAATGATGAAACATTGTGGATAATAATGGAGCATATTTGGTTTAAATAAATTCATTTTCACACTATAAGAAAACCAGTTGAATTTTACTAAAAAAAAAAACGCCACGAACTTTTTCTCAGACCTGATATTTCTTAAAAGTCTTGTGTTATTTTTTAAAATCGTCTCAGCACACATTGATTGATTGATAAGTTCTATGTAAAACCTTTAACGTCAAAATCCAGTGAAAAAGCTCATTGGATCATAATAGCTTCATTATTATAAAACATGCTCTCTCTTTAGCTCCTTGGCGAATACGTTCACCTTTGTTAACGGAATGGTATTCTTTAACTATTTGCCATAATTTAATCGCGTCTTTATAAACATAATATTGTATCAAAAGGACTACCGATCATTTTGTCAAAATTAGAAGTTTTGCAAGAAGTTAACTTTCCACTAAATTCTTGTATTTTTTACACCATGACATGTTTCGCTGTACGACAGCTTCTTCAGATGGTCCATCTGAAGTTTAGTGGAAATTTAAGTAGTGTTTTACTTCTTGCAAAACTTCTTGTATGGATTTCTACCAAGTATCGGCTGAGTCAATTCAAGTTTTGTCAAAATGTTTTATTTACGAAGTTATTTGAACTGTCTCATTATTTTGTCCCTCAATGCCTTAGTTCAACATATTCACTTTGTTTAATTCTAGGTCAAGTGATGAAAACAGTGAATTCAACGATAAAGCTATAGCACTTTTAGATGATATTGAACAACATTATGATGAAATAAGTGATGACAAATCTGAAAATGATATGGGTATTTATGTGGAAAAAATACTGAATTCAAACATAATTGATGAAATGTCTGAAGATGAAAATAAAGATAACATTAGTCACGAAGAAGAATCTGAAGGCGACATTGGTGATTTATCAACTATTAAAGAATATTTTGATCTGGAATACTCGTCTTATCTCAACAAATCTTATTGCAATTTATGCGGTGAAGGTTTTGAAAATGTTTTGGATCTTCATTACCATTTAAATACACCCAAAGAGAATCACTATTTAATCTGTAGGAATTGCAAAAGGAATGATTTCCCAAGTATTTTTTCCATTAAGAATCACTTTGGCAAATGCCCCAAAAAGATGTTCAAGAAAAAGGAATTGGAATATTTTAAGAAACATCCTCAGTTTATTCAGTATTATTGTGACTTTTGTGGTAATGGGTTTTCTTGTTTAACAAATTTCTTCAAACATAAAGAAAAAAAACATTTGCTTGAACGTATGATTTGTCCGGTTTGTTATAAGCCATGTAAAGATACTGATTTTTTGGAATCTCATATTCGACGTCATTCATTGCTTGGAAATATTGACCTTATTTGTAAATATTGTTCCTTACATTTTTATTCAACCACTGTATACAAGAATCATCTAAGCCTGGTCCATTTCCAGAAAAAGAATATTATTTTTCGATGTTGTATGTGCTCAAAAAAATGTGTCGATAAAGAGGAAGAATTCACGAGACATGTTATCTTCCATAAAATTTTAAATAGAGAGGAGTTCGCAGATGATAAAGCCGTTATATGAAAAACGGTCGACCGTTGCAAAATGTTACTGATAAGTCATGTCCAATTTGTTCTAAATTATTTCTTAGGAAAAATCAATGCAAAACTCATGAAAAAAAATATCATCCTGAATTTCTTCTCAATACGCGAAAAATGCTAAAATTCAACCAAGAAGCTAACATTACGAGACAAGGAGGTAAAATTATTAAAAAATATTCAAAGTCACACATGAAAAAAATATTTAAGTGCTCTGTTTGTGATGCTTTTGTTGCAATAAATAAATTTCAAGCACCACGTAAATATGATGCAGACGTTAAATGTACCGAATGTTGTTTCACTTTTCAAAGCATCGAAAATTATATCAACCACTTAAAAACACTTCCACATCATGAGTTACCCAATTCGTTGCGATTAAATCCAAGTTTTATGCCTGGTAAATTTTTAAATTTTTCTCAAGTGAATCAGTTAACCATGCCTATACTACAGACAAAGCAAACCGAGTCTATTCAGTTGACAGAGAATCAACTAAACAACTATAGCCGTTCTTACATTCCAGATAACAGCAATCAAATACAACCACCTTTACTATTAGAAGAGAATGATTCTAAGCCTCCACCTCCTCCTTCTACAAAGCTTAGTTCTCCTCTTTCCACATCGCCCGCTCTATTACCTAACTCTGATAAACCACATCGTAATAAAAAGAACTCTAAATTTTTTGTGACCAAAATAGAAGATACGTCACTAGGTGAGCCAGAAAGCTCACAATATAATCAAAAGAAAAAAATAAGAAAATTACAAAGTTGTAATGAAAGCACTGAAACGATAGATACAAGAAAGTTCGAAAATGCTAATAGACAGGAAAGATCCCAAGATCATAAATCATGTTTTAAGCATACAAGATTACTAGGCCGTGATTTATCTGACATATCAGATAGCGAAAAATCAAATGAATATGATAGTTATGATTATAATGTTAACGAGTCGAATACTGAGCAAAGAATTTTTAAAAGTCAACATTTTTCTGCTATTAACAGATTACAAACTCAAAATTATGTTAAGTGTGGAAGATCTTTTGATGATACACCTTCTGATCATAAAGTCGTATCTAGAAGCGGACACTTCAGAGGTATAAAACCACATAAAGGACCCAGAATCCCGTCACCGGAACCTATTGATCGAAGGAGTTTAATGAGACAGTTGCCCAGGCCCAAAAGTCCTCAGTTTAGATGTTACGGCTGTAGTCACTTATTTAGTAGTAAACGTACACTTTTCAGTCATAAAAGAAAATGTATTTTTTTGTAAAATTGTATTTGTCCAGTTGTACTAATTATGAAAATAAACTGGTTAGAAATGAAACACAAATTCTTATTTATTAATTAATTTAAATTGTATAATTTTTAATATTAAATTAAGCATATATATATAAGTTTAATACCGTACGTTAAACTCGTACCTTATTCAGAATCTCATAATTATATTTGTTTCTAGGACGCAAACGACATCTCCAGAGCCTACGTCAGGTACTCGAGTTCCAGACGACTTAAATCAAGCCGCCACTCATGCCCAAGACCTGGGTTCTAAACAAAAAAATATTTTACTTGTTTCAGACATTTTCCAAGCGCAAGTTGAGGATCTTCGTTCTGGGAAGAGTGGAGATCGGAATCAAAATGACAGTATTCAGACGAGTGATAAGAAGAGCAAAAATTTGGAATTAGCTGCGGATAATTATGATGATAAAGGTTACGTCAGAAATAGTGAAGAACCGAATGTCTCTGATGCAGTCACTAATAATTTTAACCAAAAGCAAGAGAAACTACAAGAAGCTGGAATTTCTACAAGAGAAAAATTACCTGATAATGAATTTAATGCTATTTCTTCATCTAATGTCCAAGAATCGTTTCAAGAATTTAAGAAACAAGACCCTGAGAAAGATAAATCAGAAAAAGTTCTCGAAAACGTGATTGACCCTGATTCTAAGGATACTCCCAGCAGTAAATCAGAAATTCATCTGGTGGAACAGCAAGCCAAAGGCATAATAAATCAAGCTGATGAAAAACCTGAAGATAAACAAAATATCGAACCTGTTGGTTCACAAACTGACTCTTTAGTACTTCTTCAGTCTGAAACGGATTTACCTGAAGGAAATGATAATATAAATACTACATCTAAGGATTATTTCGGAGGTACTATTTCGGCTTTACTTGAGTTGCAGAAGGAAGTTACACGTATAGATTCCATGGTCGATGAAAATACCTCTTGTACAACATTGAAGGATAGTAATGAAGGTGGAGAGGAAAATTTACCTCCCAATAAAGATAATGCAGTTAAACCAGATAAAATAGAAGCTTCTGGTGATAATGCTGAAAAAGAAACTGAAAAAGATAATAATTTTGTCGGTAAAGGGGGAAATGAAGAGACACCTGCAAGTAGTAAAGAAGATGAATTAAATAAAATTGAAGCTTCTGAAAATAATACCGAAACGAAAACTGAAGAAAATAAGGATCATGGCACTACTAGCGATGCTGTAAAGTCATCGGACAAAACAGAAAATTATGGCGAAAGTATGGAAAAAATAAGTAAATCAATGGAAGGTTCCTTACAGCTATCTTTAGACAGTAATGAAGAGTCAGCCTCTGATGATAATAAACATGTTCCTTCGTCGGTTGAGAATAAACAGGAACAATTAATTATAAAAATTAAGAAAGAGGTCCTTGATGACGCCGAAGATTCGCAACCACTGTTACTTCGCATAAAAGATCCAGCCGGTCAGGGTAAAGCTGGAAAAAAAGGTATATCTAGAAAAACAATATCCAAAAAATCGTCATTTATACCTAAAGAATTAGTTGTACGGATAGAAAAGATGAACTTTAAAGAGCCTGAAACAACTGCAAAGAATAGCAACATACGCAAAAAGAAAAAACGTGAGACCAATATTACAACGTCTAAAGTTTATTTAACTTCCAAGTCAGAATTTAAATCTACTTGTGCCGAGAAACACGCCAAGGATGTCACAACGTCCAGCAACCTTTCAACAGACCAACTAACTGAAAAGACAGCACCGAAACTTTTATCGTCTACAGGTAAGCTCGAGTTTAATTATTTATAAAATTTTCTATGAGATACCCTTCTTTTTGTGTTGCAGGCACCAAAGATAGACCTAAATCATCAAATGTAAAAGAAGGCCCCAAATCAACATTTGTTTTAGCTAAATCAGCAGCAAGTTGTGATGAAATTCCGTCGACAGAGCCTAATGCTTCGGTTGAGCAAGAACAATTAGCAAACGATCAAATTGTGCAGATTAAATCATTGGAAGGCAGTAATTTGCAACCTTTTGATAATAATATTGGTTCTAATAAAGATGTTGGTAGTAGTAAAAACGAAACGGCAGTCCCAGAATCTTTGAAAGTAACTACCTTAAAATCTTCAGAAGATTCTGCCATAGATTCCGCTGACGAGCTTCAAAAATCAGTATGTGTTATAGGGGAAAAACACGCTGAGGAAAATATAGATAAAAGCGTTGCGCTCACTGCACTATCAAAATTATTGAATGTTATCCACCCTATTAAAAGAACATTTTTCTGTGAAATATGTTCCCTTCGCTTTAATTGTATACGCCGATACTATAACCATAAGAATTTGCTGCATCAAAATCATGAATTTGACTGTATTTTTTGTGATAAAAAGTTTGCAAAGACCTCAGCCTTGTTACATCATAGTAAATATAAACATAAAGAATCCACTGAAGAAAACCTAGAAATAGAAAAAAGGGAGCCGTTGTTTTACTGCGAAGCTTGTGGTAAAGGATTTAGAAACATTCAGAATAGGTTAACGCATATCCAGGATGAACACAAGGACGGGTATATTTTCTGCTCTTTATGTGATCATGCATGTTCCAATGTTGATGATTTTGTATTTCATGCGAAAAAACATAAGCAGTTCAGAAATACTTTATTCTCTTGTAAGGTTTGTGGTCAAAATGTATTTTTCTTACATATGTTCATAAATCATATTTTTAGTCATGAAAATGTCACTTCTCCTAGGAAATTTCATTGTAAAGTGTGCTCTTCTAAGATTGAAGGTTTTAAAAAGTTTGTTCTTCATATGGAACGTCATGTTTTCATCTGCCCAAAATATTATTGTTTCCTTTGCGAGAAAAGGTTTTTATCTAACAAAAAACTTGAGTTACATATAAAATATCGGCATAGAAATGACTACTTAGAACATCAGAAGTTTTTGCATCTTCGTATGGCCAATATAAGTTCTGGAAAAGATTGCTACTGGTGTGGTAAAGTTGTTCCCAAAAAACGTTTTAAATTGCATTGCAGGCGCCACAAGAAATTTTTTACATTTATTAAAAGGACTCGGCTAATTACTTGTAAGGTTTGTCTTAAAGTGGTCGCCAAAACCGGTTTCAGAAAACATTTAACTCAGCATGAAAAACAAGCTAAAAATATAACTAAAGACAGAAGACCTAGAGCAATAAAACTTGAAAAAATTGACAATAAGGAAGTAGTATTAAAAAGTCTATATATTAATCTTACTAAAACAGAAATACTAGGAGACCCTGATGTAATAGAAATAAAACCAAAAATTGATTTGATTGACATAACATCAGACAGTACGGATAAATCTAATAGCTCTGAGGGGGAAAAAATAAATAAAAACTATAAAACGAAGGAAAAAGAAGACACTAAAATAAAATCAGAAGATGTGTTTTAAAAAACCGGTTTTACCTCCCCGGAAGAAACCAGTTACATTTTCTGCCCTTATGAAAGATCAGAATCGAGATTCATCAAAATCAAAATATAATTTGGCGATATCTAAATCTCCAGATTATAAATCTCTAAATTATAGGATTCCTAAGAAATCGGATGTTCAACCTACTCCTGATAAAACAATAATCACTGAAAAACAAACAACAGGTAATCTTCCCGGTAAAACTGAGGAATTTAAAAAAATAGATACTATTTTAACCAACAGATCGGCTAAACAGGATGATGCTCTTAAAGATAAAAAAGATGACTCGAATGGCAAAATTGCCAGTTCTATAATCAAAAACAATGATATCCAAACTGCTGGCAAAAAAGAAGAAATTAAAACAAAAATATCCTCGACTCTGTCAGTTACATCCCCACTAAATCACGATAAGTCAACAAAGCAATCATTGCCACCATGGAAAGGGTTTACTGAAAATCAGCATTTACGTTATGGAGGTCCTCCTGGAGTTCCTCCTCATGAATTTTCGCCTCGTGGTCCAGCTTTCCCTCCTACTGGTCCTCCTGTACCAATCAGACGTGGGCCTCGCCCCAATCTACCACCACCTAACTTGGTATCACCATTTGGCCCTCCTGGTCTAGTTCGTCCGCCAGGTGTAGACTTTAACCAGGGACGTTTTGGTAGCCCGTTTCACCCGAATAATCCACCTTTCTTTAAGGCTATGTCTCAAGGACCCATGAATCAGTCTGGCCCAGGACAAAAACAGTTCTTTAATCATCCTGGATTTCTAAACCAACAGCAACAAGTACATAGTATGGGTGGTGGTTTTTCTAATCAAGGAATGTCTTTTATGGGCCCACCTCAGTTTGTTTATAATGAGCAAAATATGGGGATGTATTCACATTTTTCTCATGGTGATTATAATTCATCGTACATGTCTCAGTGGCAAGGGCAACCTGTAATGCCACAAGGAAATGAAATTTCGCCTACCTTTGTAACGGCAAATATTCAATCTTCTAACCAATGTTCAGGTTGTCAAAAAATATTCCCTAATGCCAAGGTAGTGGGACTTCACGAAATATTTTGCATAAAATTAGTTGATAAACTTTCAACAGTAAATCAACATATTTGTCCCGTTTGTTCACAGAAATTCGACAACTTGGCAGTTATTAAACAACATTTGTTTTTATCACACGCTCAGATATTTAAGGATTTCGGTTTAATTACTGGGAAAGACAACAACGCACCTAAAAATATATGTAAAACTTGTAAACAAGAATTTAATAGTAAAGAAAATTTAACAGCTCATGAAAAGACGCATGAGTTCTTGCAGTCACTTAAATCAGATCTGGTCAAAGTTAAGGGATCAGGTACTATTGCTACAGCTAAACAAAATATGTTTGATATTCCTCTACCGGGAAGCAAACCTTCTTTTAAATCCGAACCAACTACTTCAAAAGATTCTAAAAGTATGAAACTTGGTGGTAACACAAAAACACAAGAATCAAAATCTCAATCTAAAAATAGCAGATTTGACGTTCCTCCTGCCACAGATTCAAGATCTGACAGAAATAGAAAAGCTGAATCTGTCTTGCACTCTGCCGTACAAGAAAAACGGAATGAATCACTTAAGAAAACTCATGAAGAGGAAAATGTTAAATTTGCTGAACAAACTAAAATTTTAGAAACTATCAAATCGCCCGCCTTTAAAAAGAATTTAGAGCAGCATAAAAAGAAACTAAAAATAAATTTACTTTACTTTCAAAAGCAGAAACTGGAAAAAGAAAAACATTCTAAAGGTTTAGAAATGCTAAAAGCTGAACAAGAACTACAACGAATTCAGAAAGAGTTATTGGATTCTCAAAGAACTGGTGACGCCGATAACATAGATGCCATTGATTTAACCGATTTACAAAAAAATAAGGAAAGAAACAGTAGCAAAGACCGCGAGTTCATTCGAAAAACATCTTTTAGATCCCAGTCTCCTGCAAGAAGTCATAGTCAAGATATGCCTTATTATTCTAACAAACGCAGGTCCCGTAGCAGAAGTAACGACAGAGGCAGTCGAGGTAGACGTATCAGTCCTACAAAAGAACGTATACCCTTACGCTCTAAAGAAAGAGATACTTCAAGGACCATCGATCCTATAAGAGAACGTAGACGTTCGCGCTCTAAAGAAAGAGACAGCTCAAGAACCACCCGCAGAGGTTCTCGTTCAAGATCAAGATCTAGACATCGTTACAGAAAGTCTCCTAGTCCTAAGGCTAGTCGTAGAAGATCACGTAGCGTATCCCCAAAAGCTTACCGTAGAAGATCTCGAAGTAAATCTTCTGATAAATTAATCATAAGATCCCAAGGAGAGCTTAGAGAACGATCTCGCTCTCCATCTTTAGAGAAGGGAACTACCAAGCTATTAGCAGGACAGGATCCTGGTGCTTATAGGTGTCCTAAATGTGCAACATTATTTACTAACTATAGAGATTTTATCATACACAAGGACGCACACGAAAATTCGGATGAAGATGAAGAGAATTACCTTACTCTTTTAGATCCCCCTCCACCACCAATAATTACAGGAAATATAAAAGCAAAAACTGCTTCAAGTAGAACTTACGATTCATTCCAGAAAAGCGACAATTCTGATCACGATATTCCATCCAGTACAAGTTATTATTCTGACAGCAGTACGAAATATTTGCCAACCCAACCTAAACCTAAAGAAAGTTCATTGTCTGTGGGTCCATCTTTTTTGCAGAGGCAACAAGCTGCTGGTCAGTTTATGCAGCGAACACCTAATACTGCGGCTCAGTATCTTCAAACGCAACAGAGTCGGAGTACGATGTCATCAAGAGCTACCATCCCTTCAAGTACTATCACGTCTTCTGGACATAGTCAGATGTTAACTGCATATGCTCATTTGCAGAGTAAAGCCCAGTATGTCCCTGCAAGAATAAAATGCCGTACTTGTAATCAGGAGTTCCCTAGCCAAGAGTACCTAAGTTTTCATGCTTGTCCTGGCTCATTTTAGATAACAATTTTTGAATTGTTCTTGAAACTTTCTTTTTTTTGTCACCTTAACAGTTTGTATCTAAAGTTAAAAAATACGAACTTGTTCTGATTTTTGTATCGTTTTTAAACAGAAAAAATATAACAATATTTAAAGACATTTCAGTTTTGTTCATTTGGTAGGTCATCTTGAAACATTCTTAACAAATCTGTTATGTATTACTGTTGTGTATTTAAAATAACTTGTTTTGGTTTAATACTATGTAGTGATAATATAATATATTGAAATTGATAATAAACAGTGGTTGAAAAAGTATTGAGCCTTTTAAAGTCAAAATTGAGACAATTTATTTTTTGAAGGGACTTTGTTAAACCAAATATATGCCATTTTGTTCGATGACCTTCTCTCATTTTTTGGGCAAAAAATGGTGTCAAATGGTTTTCACAGGCCTCTTTTGAAACCAACTTAACACCGTACAGTTCTACAGAGACCGAAACACGGTAACCTGACGGTGCAAGGTTCGGGCTATACAGTGGATGTATTAAGACTTCCCAGCCAAGCTCTCTCAATTTTTACTGAGTCGTCAAAGATGTGTGTGGTCTGGCGTTGTCATGGTCGCAGAAGACATCCTTTCTGTTGTCTAGTCCCGACCGGTTTTTTTTAATCGCTTGGTTCAATTGTGTAGACAGTAGAGTACAGAATCAATCGTTTGATCAGGCTATAGCCGCTCATGAAGTACGATTTCCTTTCAATCCAATCAAACACACATCATCACCTTTTTTGGCGTCAATCCGGGCTTTGCAATCGTTTGTGAATGAAACTCCATCTTTAATTTCACTCGCTCTAGATTAAGCCTGAATAAACAAAATCCAACAGTTTTTTCACATTTACTACTGTCAAATGTCAGCTTTTAACTGACGGAAAGTACAAGTATAAGTACTAAAGCTATCTAACGAGGAAAAGGCTAAATACTTTTTCAACAGCACAAGAGTTTTTTAGTTTTTCAGTTTCTTTTAGTTGTAAAATGGTATAGTTTGTTCTAATAGTATGCAAAGATTTTTTCTTCACTAAGAAAATAAAGAACTGGTTTGACAACATAAGGCATGTCGATCAGGTTTATTATTACCGTAGATTACATAATACGTACGTTCAATAAACTTGAAAAAGTCATATTTGTAGAGACATTACAATTTTATAATGTCTCCAACCTAGTTTCTTCTTTGAGCTCTACGCATACATTATTCATTAGAAAGGTTTTATGTATGTGGTTTTTAGGATATAAGTCATGGTATTTTTGTGTGTTTATTAACGTTGAGAAAGTTCAATGTGTAGAATCAATTTATATTGGAAGTATCATATAAGTAATGTATTTTAATGGACTTAGATACTGATAGTCACTTTTCATTATATTTTTGTTCACTATGTAAACTATTCTGTTATATATCGCAAATTTGAAGCACGCAGCAATTGTTTTATTAAAGGTAGAATAGAATAGAGTGAAAGGTACAAAAAAGCCAATATTTTTTTTTATGAACATTGATGTCATTTAAACTTATGGCAGAAACCAACTTATCCCATGAGATAGTTTTTGGTCGTTTCTTTTAAATCGCACTATTCTAGAATTACAAAATTTAAGAACACATATACTTCTTTAATTTAAAAAGAAATTTTAATAGATATGCTAATGGTTGAGAAATAACGGTCAATTATCGTTTCTAACTCTCTGGCACTTTTTAAAGATGTCAGTTCTTTAAGTTACGTGTACCCAGTTAAACAAAATTCCTCTGATGGTGTAGAGAAAATAGAACGTATAGGTAAGTATCTTAATTCAGTCTAGTCCTGCAGTTTATATTTTTTGTTACTTTAAAAATTCGGATTTTGGAAGAGAAACTGATTGACATAATGTATGTAACTTTTTCAGTTTTTAAAGCATGCACTGTAGGCGGCCTGAAAAGTTCTAGGCCTAACAATGAAAGAACATTTTTTTGACGTGAAATATGTTTTATTTTTTAATATATCATTCTGAAACTTCAATATACTGATTCCAGCGATTTTCCAATAATTCAATACCATCATTAAAGAGCGATTCCGGAAGGTCTACAAAATATCCATCCACGACTGCGATAGCTTCGTCATTTGATGTAAAACGCTTTCCAACCAGGAATTTTTTCAGGTTTGGAAACAGATAATAGTCAAAGGGAGCCAAATCTCAATTCAATTCAATTCAAAATCTCTTTACTGTACAGGATTAAATTTTCAGTACTGAGATATATAGTACATTTTTTAAGTTACTTACAATTACAATGTACTATTAATATATTCAATTGTTGAAAAGTGCCTTGCGGCTAGCCGGTGTTCTGCGGTTTTGGTTATCCTTGTACCGTTTTTCTTAGGTTAGTAACGTCATTTCCGTTTCCTTTTAATGACGGTTGTGCAATTTGATTTTATGTTTGAGACAATTATTTGTTATTTTTTGTTTGTATTTTAGCGTATTTTATATTTGTTTTTTTACAGAGAAAAATAATACTGAAAAACTCTTATGATTTTAGGCAGGTACGAGAATGCCCAAAAGCCTCGTTATTTTGTTTGTTTCTTTGCTTATTCTAGTCTCTGTCTCTCTCTTGCTTTCTCATTCTCTCACTCTCACGCATTCTTGTCATTCATTTATTCTTCTCGTTCACTATTTTTCTGATGTGTATATATACATATTTACATTTTATGTTCTTATTGCTAAATTACATTTCATATATATTTACAGTTCTGTGTATAATTTACACCGAATTGGTTCATTTAATTTTATTTTTTACACTTTTTACTGCATTTCACTGATTTAGTTTACAGTTTTTGATTTAATCTAATACTAATAATAATAATATAATAATAATAATAATCCTAAAAAGTCTTTCACACCAAGCAAACCAGCCTCCACACGGCAACAGTCAAAGCAGACAAAAACTATACCTCACTCGACTTATCCCGGGTAGACCACCCAACAGATACACACAGTCACATCCAATTACAACAGGAAAAGAAGAAAACGTGGTCAGAAAAAACACTCCACGGAAAACACAGATACCACATAGAACAAGACCACGTAAATAAAAAACAATCATACATCTGGTTACGGGATGGGCAGCTATTCCCGGAAACAGAAGGCTTCTTACTTGCCATCCAGGATAAAGTCATATTAACCAGAAACTACCAAAAGCATATCATCAAAGACCCAACTATTACAGAAGACAGATGCAGAAAATGCCACCAGCAGAAAGAAACGATCGAACACATAACAAGTGGATGTAAAATATTAGCCGGAACGGAATACACAGCTAGACATGACTCAGCGGCAAAAGTAGTTCACCAAGCACTAGCCACAACATACAAGCTCATAGAAAACACAGATCCCTACTACAAATACACACCAACATCCGTACTTGAAAATAAAGATTACAAACTCTACTGGGACATCAGTATCTATATAGATAAAACAGTCTCCGCCAATAGACCCGATATTACTTTTCAGTGCAAAAAAGAAAAAGTCACCTATCTAATTGACATAGCTGTCCCCAACGACACAAACATCCAAACGAAATACACAGAAAAAATTTCCAAATACACAGACCTTGCAACGGAAATAAAAAGGCTATGGAAACAAGAAAAAGTCATCATTGTCCCCCTCATTATATCAGCCACAGGCCTTACACCAACAACATTCACACCACACTTAGTACAATTAGGATTCAACACAAACATACACAAAAACATTCAGAAGTCAGCGATTTTGAAAACATGTAACATTGTCAGGTCATTCCTTAATACACAATGGTAATGCGTTTGTGCTGACTTGGTTTGCGCCCGTCAGCCAAACATGGAACCATATTGACCAAATGTGAGAAAGAAATACGAGAACAGTCATAATAATCCTAATATAGACTAATTAACTAGGGATTGTAGCTAGTTTATTAACATTTCTTCGGGTGAACTGTTTAATGTGACCTTCGTTGCTTCTGTATGCATTTTTTACCAGTCCAGAATACGCTTTAGAATTTAGTCGCATCACAAGTCAGGCATCAGCGCTCATTGGTGGCCTGCACGCGACCTATGGCACGCCAAATTCCTCTATGAGTATTTTTTATTTGAGCGTGGTTTTCAGAATAAATTGGTAATTTAAAACATAGAGGTTTGTGTGTCGGATTGTTAGCCTCTCGCGTTGCCGTCATGTCGTGAGTTAGTGTTGAAATTTGTGTAATGTATCTGTAAAATTTGTCTGATATTTCAGTTATGTAGTCGCTTATTTTTTTTTTGTTTGTTATGTCATGTAGATCGTCTATTCTACTATACCGTGGTGCGAAAGCTGCACATCTGATGATCTTGTTTTGCATTCTTTGAATGCGTCCGATCTGTGCATCTGATATGCTGCACCAAACTGGTACAGCAAACATCAGCACAGGCCTTATAATTTGTTTATATAAAATCAATTTATTCTGAAAACCAAGATATAAATTTGGTGCAAGTAATACATATAAATTCTGCATGGCAACGAAGGCCTTTTGCAGTATATGTTTCACATGCAGATGAAATTTTAGTCTTGTGTCAGTGATGACATCTAAGTATTTTAGATGGTTTCTGGATGGTACTGGGATATCATTGATTCTAATAGGTTCATTTATTCTAATAAATTTTTTGTTAGAACTATACCTTTGCATTTATTCTCGTTGAGTTTTATTTTCCATTTCTGTAGACGTGCGCCCTTGCTACGTTTGCATAGAAAGAATGCGCGTAGACGAGCGCATCGTCTGCAAAAAGGGATAATTTTGTTGAAGGATAAGTTGGAAAATCGGTCACAAAGAGATTATACAGTTTTGGTGCCAACACAGAGCCCTGCGGTACATCCGATTTAATCTTCCTTGAGGTGGATAGGCAGATTCCCACCCTTATCCTAAATGATATAAGAATGCAGTAGTGTCACTATGTATGGTGGTAGGTTATGTTGCACGAGCAACTTATATGAGAACCCATTTTGCCACACAGTCCTTGTGGAAGCCAAGAGCCAGCGCAACAATGCTCTGCTTTACGTTCATTTTATTAATAGTGTCCTGAAAAACTTTACTTATTAGCAGGGCAGTGCTGTGCCCGCCCCTGAAACCAAATTGTTCTTTTTGATCAATGACATAGATTTTGGTTAACTTATCTAGTATGACTTTCTCCACCACCTTGGCTAGCGTACCGAGCAGTGATATCGGCCTGTAGGAATCTGTCCTCCCAGGGTTTTTCCCCGTTTTTAGGAGAGGGATCACTACAGACCGTTTCCACTGTTCTGGGAAATACTGCAGTAACACCACTGCATTCGTAAGGTATGTTAGATTAAGTAAAGTTTTCTTTGGGATGTTTTTCAGCAGCAGGATAGGAATCTCGTCCTCCCCAGGTGCTTTGTTGTTTGGCAATTACGTTATAATGTTCTTTAGTTTTGCAGGCCTGGTGTATAGCTTATCCCAAACTGTCGGCAGAATGGGATATTTTCTGTGTTCTGTATCTTCCAATCAAGTTTGTTATTTCATCTTGGACATGCATAGAGTTAAGCACCCCATCGTACACACTTTCTAGTGCGTTAGCTAGTGTGTTGGCTTTTTTCTGCGTCAGACTAGTAATGTCGGTATTTTGTTGTGTTTTGTTTTTAGTCTTTTGGTTAGATGTCTGAGGGGGGTGAATACGCTGGATGTTCAAGCAATTCGTGCTTTAATTCGTTGAATTTTTTCATCGTCAAAAACACTTGTGTGAACACTTGCATTATCTTGATGAAAAATGATTTCTTTTTTCTTCTTTAAAGCAAGTCTTTTCTTACTAATTTTTGCATTCAGTTGGATGGAAAGGTTATAATACTAAGAATACATACTCTTACCTTTCTGAAGATAAATCAATCAACAAAACATCTCTGTACTCCTAAAAAACTGTTGCCATAACCTTCCCTGCTGTGGAAACGTCTATGCTTTCTTTAGTGCACTTCCACCGGCTTCAATCCATTGTTTCGGCCCTTCTTTTCGCTTTAGTGTATAGTGGTGTATCCAAGTTTCATCATGAAATCCATTTTATTTTGCTTAAAACGATCCAAACCCGTTTGAGAAATACGCATTCGAATGCGTTTTTGGTCAATTGTCAGCAAATGCAGCACCCATTTTTCACCAAGCCTTTTCATATGTAATTCTTCATGCAATATTTCCAATTCTCTTGAGATGTCTAAGGCTTCAGCTATTTCATGCGCTTTCACTCTTCGATCACCTAACACCATATCATGGACTTGTTGAATGATTTGTGGTGTTGTAGCAGTTTTTGGACGATCTTCTCGTGGATGATCTTCGAGGCTTGTACGACGATATTTAAAACGAGCAGCCCATTTTTAGTGTTCCGTACGGAACACTTATAAGATCACTTCGGTGTCTGTCCGTCTGTTACACCCGATTTTCTCCGAAACTATTTGTCATAGAAAGTTGAAATTTGGTAATAATATAGGAATTGACGGCCTCATTAGAGCCATGTAGTTTTGAAAGTTAAATTTTGACTTAAGGGGGGTGAAATCGGAAGTAAAAAAAAATTTTTTTTACTAGGTAATCGAGTGTGGCGTCAAATGAAAGCTTGTGAAAACACGAGTAAATATATATATATATATATATATATATATATATATATATATATATATATATATATATATATATATATAGATATAATGTAATACTCGCGCGCACTTTTCTTTGTATTATTTTTAAAAAATCGCGAAAAATCGCCTGTCCACCCGCCTTATCTCGAAAAGTACTTATCAAAAAATTTTGAAAAAATTCTGGAATATTCTCCACGGGATGTAGATTGAAAATTATCACGAGTGCATTACCTGTAATAATTTATCTGGTATATTAAAAAACAGAAATTTTAAGGTCATCAATTTTCAGTAAAGATTGGAAATAAACTTTGTTGAAAACTCATTTTGGGTGTGTTTTGTGAAGTCACTGATCATTTTATACTTCCGTTACAACATTTTTTATTTTAAAAGCAATCAACGTACGGAACACTAATTGCGCAGGTTCAACTTGCACTTGACCGGTTATTTTCTTAATAACATAACTTTAAGGAAACGAAACTAAATCTTTGCCAATGTAAGAAGACCGGTTATTTATTATTTCACAATAGAAAGTGAAGATGATGTATCCTTATACCCTTTTAACAAATTCGAATGAATTTCTGTTGGTGTTAAACCATCCAAAACAAAGAATTTAATCCGAATTAAATACTCTGTTTAAATGCCGAAGACATTAAAAAGTACTGTTCAACTAAAACTTCAGATCAAATTATCAGTCTTTTATATGCCTGTCTATCATGAAAGGTAAGAAAAACATTAGTACAAATCCTTTATTGGAAAAAGTTAAGCGCGTCTAGTATCATCTAGTATCGCTTTAATGTCGAAATGCGCACTGTTACTACTTGAGATTTTTTTACCTATTTGAACCTAAAAATACGAAAAATACCATTTGTTGAAACAAAATAATCGTTTTTATTTTGTGCATGTAAGCAGAGGAGTAAAAAGTTCCGTCAACTAGATGGTGTAATTAATTCCGTTAGTTCAGGTTATATATATATATATATATATATATATATATATATATATATATATATATATATATATATATATATATTTATATACAATGAACTCTCTCTTGGGCGGACACCAACGGGACCGACCGAAAGTGTCTGTTCAAGAGGGGTGTCCACTTAAAAGAGATACAAAAAAAATCTTTTTTTTAATGAATACTGTAATTAAAGAATTTGGGATATTTAAAACGTATACTTATGTATGTACTTATTTTTAAAATAAACAAAAAACTTAAAACTTAAAACCGGAGATTTGTTTCCCTTAGATATATATATATAAAATATAATAGGATAAAGTTATACATATGAAATGAAAGGTCACTTTAATGACGCAAAAATTCATATATTGTTGTTTGTCTCCTTTTTTTTCTTTAAAATGGCGTCCACAAATCGTATTTCTAATATGGAAAGAAGCTGTAAAGACTGTGCGTCTCCGTGATCTTCGGCAAAACTTTTAAGCGGCTTGGTTAGGGTAATAACTTCACCATGGACATCAGAATCTTTGGAAAATCCTTATATTTCAACTGGATTTTCAATTTCTTGTTCTGAATCTGGATTTTCAACATACAAATTGTTTAAAAAATCATTAATCAGTCAACTCCAACAAATTTTTATTTTTGAGGATATCTGCAAGTACGTTAAGTGGTAAGTCATCTTCTGGATCAGATGTAACCGCCATAGTTAACTGGTCTTCACTTTGCATATTTTCATGCTTAAATCCCGCTTTACGGAAGCAGTTTTTAACTTTTTTCTTGGTTACTTGTTCCCAAGCGGTTTTTGCAAAGCTGTACCAGCAGTTTCAATGGTTACTATCAGGTGTTTTAGTATTAGACTATTTTAAAATCGTTAATAATTTCCTGGTCATGTGGTTGATAAGCTGATTTACAGTTAGGGGTCCGAAACAAGATTTTTATATTTTTTAAGCGGACGTCTTTTGGATGAGATCCTGCATTGTCTAAAAAAAAACAAAATGTTTCTTTTTTTTTTTGTCATTTTCCAATCGATATCTTGCAACCACTCTGTCATAATTTCTCCTATCATCCAAGCTTTTTTATTATATTTTCAAGTTACAGGCTGGTTGTTTATGTTAATATTTTTAAATGCTTTGAGTTTAGCTGCCTTACCAATGACTCAGAGTTTTTCTTTTTGTCTCGCCATATTTGCACAATGCAAAATTGTAAACCTCTCTTTGGGATATTTACCACCAACACATTTTCGTTTTTTTTTTAATGTTAGCGTTTTGTTGGGTAGAGCCCTAAAATACAGGCCTGTCTCATCGGCGTTATAGATGTCTCTCCGTGAATATCCCTTAATTAAAGAAGGGCATTTTTCCCAGAATGATGAAACGTCTTCAGCAATAACCGAAGCGCCTTCTCCCGAAATCGCTTTAAAACTTATGTTGTGGCGGATTCTAAATTTATTAAGACAACCAGCAGAAGCACTGAATGTAGAATGTCCCAGAGAGTCGGTTATTTCTTTTGCTTTGCATCGTATTAGCGGACCTGAAAAAAAACATTAACAATAAGTTTTTGCATTTTTGTCACAACACACTGATACTCTCACCACTTTTTTATCCATTCTTTGAATTGATATGAAAAGAAAATCAACGCACTAATTCCAGAAAGCCTTATCTAAAAAAAATAATTCATGTGCATACCTGTCAAAGGAATCCCCTTATGGTGAACTGCTATAAACCAGTTATAACACAACTTGTCAATTTTAGTACCATCACCAGTTAAAAACCTTGTTGATGTTTAATTATATCAGTAGCTTGGGTTTTTCCGATATTCAAACGCTTGTATAAGTCCCTTACACTTAACTTTTCCTTACTGTGAACTTTAACAATCTCAATGTTTTATTTAAGCGTGAGAATTTTTCAATTTATTTCTATAATGAATGTGTCGCCCACTGTGTCTCTTTTTCGCATAGGCGTCAGACTAATATTAAATCCCCGCGTGTACCGAAAAATTGAGATCGGTAAATCCCCAGTTTACTCGGGGATGTCCCTCAGTGAAGGCAAGCAGCGACGTAGGCGCGCGGCGCGATTAGGAAACGCAACAGCGATACTCGCCACATAAAAATGAGACAAGGCGTTTATTTTTTATTGTTTTTTGTCCGGTTAAGAGAACATTTTTTTGCGTCCGCGTCCGTATCAGAGGGGTGTCCGCGAAGGGAATTTCACTGTATATATAATCAGAAGACTTTAAAATACAAATGAATGGTTAGATATTACAGATTAAGGGGAAGTACCTAGTCGTTTGAGTCAAGAAATTCGATTTTTGAATTTTTATATTTTCTTTTAGTATGATATTTTAGACATATGTTCTGTAAGTTTCGTAAGAATCGGTTAAAAACTGACGAAGTTATATCAGTTTAAAGAAGTGCCGTTGCGTACACTTTTCGGAGCCGGTAGCGAGGAGCTGCTCTCGCTGCCTTCGCCGACCGTAACTCGATTTTTAATATATTTTAAACTTTTCCTTTTATAATATAATACAAACCGATCTTTTAATTGTCCTTCTTAGAAGGGACAAGACATTCACATCTGTTATTCTAAGGTTCTATACTTGAAACTCAGAGTTTGTTCAGGACCGTTGTACAGTACACTTGTAGTAGTTTACTCGTAGCAAGTCAGTCGTAGCAGTTATTAAAGTTAAATGTAATGACAGTTATGGGAGTTCATTACGGCCGAAATGCACATGACTACGAAGCTAAAGTGGACGGAGAACGAGTTGACCTGGCCGAGCGACAATTGTTACAAAGTACAAAAGAAGCTAGAATGCAATCATAGGCAAGGACATAGAAGACATAGAAGCTCAAATAGCTGATGAAGACTCAGCATATGACCCTCGGTGATTCATTTACAGATAAGAATTCATTTTTGTATTATTGTTTTTTAACCTAATTTTTCAAACCTAAAACTTTAACTGCTTTTTTCTCCTAACTACTTTTTCTTGAAAACTGCTTGGCGATGTGCAATTTGGTACATATTTTATCTATTTATATTTCTTGTCTTTAAATGAAGGAATTTTGGTTTTATCAAGAACTTTTTTTTTAATTAGCAAAAATGTAAAACGCGGTAACGTCATTTTTTCGCTTTTTTTTTGTTTAAATTAATGCCATATGATGAATTTTTTTTTTAAATTCTTCGTTCAAACACAAGACTGATCCTCTAGTAAACAGATTTCTTTGGAAATTTTGATTTCAGATGATCCAGTTCTACGGAATCGCGCCACCATTTTTTTTTTTAATTTAAATTTCAAGCTATGTATTATTATATAAAATAAAAAACTGATTTATATAATGAATATTTTCGCTAAAAAATCCTTAAAAAACGGATTGTTTCTGCTCCATTACTAGGTATATGTCCTTAAGTCCTAGTTTGACCACTTTTGATATTTTTAACTCATTTATTGCTAACTATAAATAACCTCTGGAAAAGTGCAATTTAAAATTGAATTACTTAATTTTGTATATTATTACTTTAATATTTGGTTTACGGTTTAGGTAGGAATTGACTCCTCTTACTGGTCCTTCTCTTCTGTAAAAAGTACTATCGTGTGCAAAAAAACCTAAACTAGCCCTGATGTAAGTAATTAATTAATTAAATATTGTTTTATTAAATTTATTTATAAATTTATTAAAAATGTTTTATTTTTTAGGGGCTGCGAATTTTTTTTTAAATGTAATCAATGCGACAAAGTGTACACCTCACTGCCAAAACTGAAAAAACATTCTTATAATCATGGTGAAAAACGTTTTGAGTGTTACCGTTGCAACAAAAAGTTCGTTTTTTTAAGAATATGTTAGCTACTCATATAAAAGCCGTTCATGAAAGGACTATCATAGAATACATATGTCCACATTGTGGGAAAAAATTTAAGGAAAAACCATGGTTCGAAAAAACACATAAAAACTCACGATCCGAATTTTAAACCTGAGTTTCAGTGTCCAATTTGCTACAAGGCTTTGACTTGCTCTAAATATTTAGAGGCTCATTTGCAGAAAAGACATTCTAAAGATCCTAGATTTCCTTGTTACTATCGAAGATACTGTTGTGATATTTGTGGAAAAGCGATGTTGAAGAAGAATTTAAAAGTTCATATGATGTCGCACACGGGTAAGTATGCCATATATATATATATATATATATATATATATATATATATATATATAATATATATATATATATATATATATATATACAGTGACAATTTAAGTCATCCTATGGGATATTTTTAAATAATCACTTTAGCCCAGATCTGGTTATGGCATCCATTTGTGCTTCAATAATATCAGAAATAAAGTATAGTAAGTCATTTTTTACGCATGACGTCACCTGTCAAGAATGACATTTTTCGTAAAAATTTTTGAAAAAAACGTTTAATTTGGCCAAATTTTAAAAAAAGTTATTATGGTTATTATGGTTTATTTTGTGATTCTAGATCTGTCTGTCAAGTTTCAACAGCCTACTACGATTTTGAATTTTTGGCAGTTTTTTGACATTTCGGCAATTGTTTTTCATCTTGATTTATTGCAACCTTATTTAAATCATTTAATTTGTCAAAAACTAGGCACCTATAATCTATTTAAGAACAAAATAAAGTCGTGTCCATAATTTTTTTAATTTTTAAAATTCACATATTATCATGAATCATATTTGATGCAAAGTTCGATTAGCTTTTGTTTTTAAATAGAAAAATGTTTCTCGCTTACGTATTTTGGTAGTGAACACACTTAAACGTTTGTAAATTAACACATATCTTACATTTTGATCTTTTTAGTAATGCATTTAAATTTTGAACAATGTAATGTTTCATACTATAAACACCAAATTAACAACTTGCTGCTTGATTCTATTTGTTTTTTTTTTATACTTTTCCATTAGGATGTCTGACTTTTGACAGCTAATAGCGGCTATATTGGTTGGCATCTGATCAATCATGAATCTCCTATCTCAGACGACAACTTGGCGAATTTTGCGATTGGACTTGGGTTTGCATCCGTATAAGATGGTATTCGCTCAAGAACTTAAGCCTACGGACCATCGTTTGCGCCGGGAATTCGCCAATTGGGCTCTGGAGATGATGGAAGCTGACAGCCAGTTTCATGAGAAAATCATATTCTCCAATGAGGCCCATTTCTGGCTCAATGGCTTCATTAATAAGCAAAATTGCCGTTATTGGAGCGAATCCAATCCACAAGTGATTCATGAACTCCTTTGCATCCGCAACAAATCACAGTTTGGTGTGGATTATGGCATGGAGGTGTCATCGGACCTTATTTTCTTTAAAAATAAGGAAGGAGCTACCGTTACCGTGAATCCCGAGCCCTATAACTCGAAATGGACGCAGACGGCTTTTATTTCCAACAGGATGGCGCACCGCCCCATATTTTCGGCCCAAACATGACTTTATTGCGCGCCAAGTTCGGTAAGTAAATTTCACGAAATGGCCCTACCGCTTGGTCGCCGAGATCGTGCTATTTAACGCCTTTGGACGATTTTCTTTGGGGCCACGTTAAATCACAAGTTTACAGCCACAAACCAGCAACTCTTGATGCACTTGAAGCAACATTTGTCGTGCCATAGCCGGCGAAAGGCCGGAAATGCTGGCCCGAGTTCTGGAAAATTGGTTTAAGAGGACTCGTGTCTGCAAAAAGAGCTATTTGAGCGATATTTTGTTTAAATCTTAAATGGCATAAAATTTCCCTTTAAGTAAAAGTTTCAGAATGAATTTTTGCTTAAAAACTCTTTGTTTTATTCAATTTTAAAGTTAGGACGCTCTTAATTTAAAATCCTATATGTTGAAAACTGATGAGATGGAATTTTTTTTTACATACCAAATAAATTATCAAAAGTAAAGCACTCGTGATAATTTTCGTTCAATATACACCTTGTGGAGAATATTCCCGAATTTTTTCTAAATTTTTGATGAGATGGGAGATAATGGAGGGAACAGCGATTTTTGGCAATTTTTTAAAAATAATACAAAGAAAAGTGTGCGCAAGAATTACATCATATATATTTTTAAACTGTGTGTGTTTTTACAAGCTTTTTTTTGACACCGATGATTTCATATAAGCTTTTGTGACGGCCTTGACAAAATATATAGATGATATTTTAACTGTCAGTTCTGCTAATTTTTAGGTGAAAAACCCTATAGCTGCGAATACTGTGGAAAAGGGTTCGTAACCAGAAAATGTCTAAGAATTCACATTAGGGTCCATACGAAAGAAAAACCCTACTTATGCTCTCTATGCGGTAAAGGTTTTACGCAAAAATATTCTGTTACAGTGCATATGAGATACCATACTGGAGAGAGACCTCATAAATGTACAAGATGTCCCAAGGGATTTGTGACAAGATCTGAATTAAAAACACACGTTTGCTCGGGATCAGCTATAAAAAAAGAAATTATATAGGTTGATTGAAACGTTCATTTGTTTTTTATGTTTTTATTATTAGTTTTATTGGCACTCCTGTAAATTATTCCATGTGATGAAAAATCTATCCTGCTCTTAAATGGGTATTAGAAATTCCTCAATAAAATAATTTTTCTTGGTGTAACTGAAAAATTACTTTAACTAGAAACACTTCGTTCAAAAATAATTCCGTATACTAGGTATAATCCAGTCGCTTGGGAGTTGAACCACACATAAATTTAAATAAGTTAGATTTTTGGCCAGAGAGGTGCACTAACAGCCAAATAATATAATATAAAAAAGTCCGGGCCCCATTTTGGGTCTTTCAAGAATATCTCGAAAAATATGCATAATTTGTGAAAACAGTACATGGAAAAAATACAGAAAAGAAATATAGGAAGAAGGTTTTTTGATATTTTCCTATTAAATGCATTCTTTTCGAGAAAATCCTAATTTAAAAACGTGTTGTTTTACTCGGATATTTCAAAGCGTGCCAAGCGAAATTCTAAAATTTTCTCGCGCATCACGCCCGGAAAACTGCCATAACTTCCTTAAAAATGATCATATTAAAAGAAAAAAAGCATTTTGAGGGGAAAGTTTAACCTTTCTGATGCATTCATGAAAATCGATTGTTTTTTTCAAACTGAGATCAGGAAATTAAAAGGAAAACTTTTTTAATACGGATGCTTCTATTTTTATATATTGCTGATAAATTTAATCTAATCAAAAAAAACCACATTTTCTTCTTTATATATTTCTTTTTCATTTAGGAATACACATTTCACTGCCTGACATCCTGATTTTAAATGCAATGAAAATAAGAAAATGTGTTTTTTTGCTATTTTTTAGGGTTAGGTAATTTTTGTATTCGAACTATCTTAGAAATGTTGAAAATAAGTACCGTAACTTTATGTATGTTTTTTCTTAAATATCAAACATTTCTCTTCAAGAAAATCACTTTAGAAGTACAATTTCATAACATGTTTACATTGATTTTTCATTTTTTTGTTTAAATCTCTGAATTGGTCTATTTTATTTGTAATTACAAGGTATTCATTAATTTGACACTTGAGGTCGAGTTAAAGTTGGAGAGGGAAGTAAATGCTTTAAGCTAACAATTCCAGGTACTGGGGCCTTCCTCAAGGGTTTAGGTAGAAAATACGCAGCTGTTAAATCTCTACTTTTTGTTGTCTCGGAGAATAGTAAAGGAAAGTACTGCGCACGCAGCGCCACTACTTCACCGAATTGCCATCTAATGTGGCTATAATCTATAATTTCGGAGCAACTCTAATTGGGGCTACATTTTATGAAGTAACGACTATTTTCAAGTAAATTGTTTTCTGTAAAGGGAACTGCTGCTCTTTCTAAATCTGGTATTGATGGTACAGTGATTGTGGTAGTAGAGAATAGGGAAAAAGATTAAGTACATTAATTTATTGTGTCTTGCTCGAGCCTCTGAATATCTTTCAACAACCAGTTGCAGAAGAGGGGGAATTGGAAGAATTTCTGGAATCAAAAGGTTCTAGCATACATGAAATTTAAGTAAAATTATGATTATATAGTCTTCAATAGTGTATGTTAAACAACTTATATTTTTTGTATTATTTTGTCCATGTAATTCCATCTTGCTCCATATTTTTCTGTATTTATAAATTTCACTTTTTTTTAAGGTAAAGTTAAAATTTAATAACAAATTCATATGATTTTATTTTAATAATTTACACGCTCCTTCTTTGATATTGTATTGAAGAATTCATTGGATAAGAATTCTTTAAAAAATTTATCGGTATTTTCAAAAAAAGTACGAGTATAATTGTCAAGATATGCGTTTATTGCAAACCTACATTTTTTTGGATCGTGATTTTCTCAAAAATGGTACGTTTTACAGGAAAACATCAAGAGACCTTTTTTGTGTAGAATCGTTTGATCCACTTAATATTTTCAAAATTATCCATATTTTTCGAAATATTCTTTATAGACCCAAAATGGGGCACTTTCAGACCCCAGTTTTCAGCTGGCCATGCCGCATTGTTTCAAACTTTTTTACATATACTATTTGGCTGGTAATGAACCTCTCTGGTCAAAATCTAACTTTATGTGCACTTTTACTACATTTTCGTCTCTAATGACTGGGCTAGTAGACAAATACGTGTAAGTTCATGCGGTTATTGTCTTGGTGCAACTTCAAATTGCACTAAGTTTTATCGCGCAACTTTATGACGCATTTAAAATGTCAAAAGTCATTTATCTCATAAATGTAGTTCATTGTTATTTATGTTCATATAGTTTAGTACTTCCAAAATAAAAATGAGCTGCATAAGTTCCTAAGAAAAATATGTATGTACAGAAATGATGCCACAACAGAACCTGCATTTCGTGAATTGTTTGTCAAATTCCAAATCCAAGATTTTGATGTCGCAAGTAACTCTGGTCGGCTAAATGTCGGCCTCAATTGCTGTCACAGATAACAAAAGATTGAAAATATCCCATACAAGTGTTGAAAAGTTTGGCAATGAACAATAGATTGTCTACGATAATAGAGAGATTTTGCAACGCTTA
>JAHKBH010000293.1:0-7500 GCA_019049505.1 Pachyrhynchus sulphureomaculatus
ATCTTTAGGCATATCGATGACTGCAGTACATTAACATTTAGCTGTGAAAAAGATCTGTTCCCGATGGATTCCGCATAATTCGACCGGAATTCAAAAACAGGCTCGTATTAATTGGGGTAAGGAAATGCTTAAAAAATTTGACCGAGGACATGCAAAATCCGTTTACAACATCGTAACAGGAGACGAAATTTGGATATATTCGTACGAGCAGCAACCAACTGTTTGGGTGCGCATGCAACAGTGTATAAATCTTAAAGGCGAATATTTTGAGAAACAATAAAACGATTTGTATCAAAAATTTTTTGTAAAACTTAAAAGGTAGCCTTCGTATTACTGATTGCACCGAATACGAAACATGTACGTACTGATTCACAGCTGTTAGTCGCGGTTAAATTTACAACTTTCCACGAAAAAAATCTCCACCATGTCAAGCAACATCCCAGGTGTAGAAGTATGAAATGCGGATTTCAGACAACAGATGGTGCACTAATGCAATTTGTGCTATAAAGATTTGACCCTGCGCCATTTTGTTGTGTCATCAACAAGTGTCAGATGCGCACGAGTGTTAAATTGGAAAAGTGTGTGCATAATGTTGTGTTCAATATGCCGAAATTTATACCGAACAAAGAGCATTCGAGGACAGCATTAATTTTTTGTTTTCATTTGAAGAAAACTGCTGTTGAATCATACCGGTTACTTCGAGAAGCTTATGGTGAACATGCTCCATCGCAAGATACGTGTGAACGATGGTTTCGACGTTCCAAAAATGGCGACTTCGATGTTGCAGACAAGGAACGTGGAAAACCGCCAAAAAAAATACGAAGATGTGGAATTGCAAGCATTGTTGGACGAAGATGATTCGTAAACACAAAAACAACTCAATCGGCTACGAGAGATGGGAAAGATTCAGAAGACCGGTAGATGGGTACCACATGACTTGAACAACATGCAAATGGAAAAGCGCAAAAACACGTGTGACATTTTGCTCGCTCGGTACAAAAAGGAAGTCGTTTTTGCATCGTATAGTTACAGGGGATAAAAACTGGATTTATTTTGAGAATCTCAAGCGCAAAAAATCATGGGTAGACCCAGGCGCACCATCCACTTCGATTGCAAGACTAAATCGTTTTGGCAGAAAGACGATGCTCTGTGTTGGGTGGGATCAGAGGGGCGTGGTCTATTATGAGCTGTTAAAACCTGGGGGGGAAACGGTTAATACTAAACGTTACCAACAACAATTGACCGATTTGAAACCGTTCGCTGCTTGAAAAAAGGCCAGAATACCGAAAGAGGCAACACGAAGTCATTTTTCTTCATGACAATACGGCAAAACCAGTTCGCGACACGTTGGAAGCACTCTGCTGGGAAGTTCTACCCCATGCAGCTTACTCACCAGACTTGGCTCCTTCCGATTACCACTTGTTTGCATCGATGGGTCACGCGCTTGCTGAGCAGCGCTTTGGTTCGTACGAAGATGTGAAAAAATGGCTCGATAAATGGTTCGCAGCAAAAGGGGAAGATTTTTACTGGCGTGGTATTCACAAATTGCCCGAAAGATGGGGAAAATGTATAACAAGGGATGGAGCATATTTTGAATAAAGCACTTTTTATCATTCTTCCGAATTTAACATGTTTTTTAAGAAAAAAAAATCCGCATTTCATACTTGTACACCTGGTGTATATATATATATATATATATATATATATATATATATATATATATATATATATATATATATATATATATATCTATATCTATATTACATTAAAATTCCGGGTTTCAATCCGTTCGTCTGACAATGAACTTGCACGACCTTTCGCCAAAATCTCATTTGGCATTTTCAAGTGCCCTTGCTGCTGCTGCTACTTGATACTGTGATCTTGCTGCTGCTGCTGCCGCTCGAAGCTAACTGGGAAACCGATGTGCGGCCGCCGTCTTTTATAGGTCGGTGTCTACGCAGATTGTAGGCGGGGAGGTCGGCAGTTTTCGTCCGAGCATCGGTGTTTGCCGGCTGGGTGGTAATTACGGGTTCCGGCGCTATGCTAGTGGAGATATTCAGCGCATCATCTCGCCCATTTAGTTGTCCATTCTTTTCGATTTCTAAGGCTTTTCTGATTATGCGTGTTCAATCTACTTCGAGAATATTCCCGATTTTTTTTACAATTTTTTGAATAGTATTCTTAGAGATAGATTGGAGGGACAGCGATTTTTGGCAATTTTTTTAGAACACTATAAAGAAAAGTGCGTTAGTATTACATCACATATATTTCGTCGTATTATCACATGGTTTCATTTGACACTCCATTCGATGAGCTTGCAATTTTTTTTCAACTTCGTATTTCACCGCCAAAACTAACCCCTTAAGTCGAAATTTAACTCTTAAAACTTCAGGGCTCTGACTGGGCCATCCATTTCTATATTTATGATAAATTTCAACTCTCTATGTCAAATAGTTTCGGAGAGAAAATCGGGTGTGACAGACGGACGGACGGAGACACATCGAAGTGATCCTATAAGTGTTCCGTACGGAACACTAAAAAAAGAAAAGAAAACCGAGACCTTATATTAGAATACACTATCAACACGGCTAAATTAATATTTTAACTCCCAAATATTTATTTATGTATATAGTTGTGTTTGTCGATACTATTTCTGGGTTCAATTTCTTTTTTGACGTACTGCGCTATTTTCTGCCTATGTATTTTGTTTAAAATAATTAAAATTGGCAAGGATTTGTCTGTCCTAAGATGATGAATGAATATCATTCAACATATAAAGTTAATGGACAAAAGATACTATGCCATTTTCTACTACAGTATGTTGCCCACTATAAATAAAAATAACTAATTTTCTTTACAAACGTATAAAATATCATGTGTATAGTTTTTTTCATGTTTTATTAGTTTAATTAACTACTACTATACAAAAAAATGAATATTTTGTCACAAATAGTATCTTGAAAGTCAAGACTTAAGAAACATCACAATTAGTAACTACAGTGAGCATCATACTAGTGCAAGCTTCTAATATTAACTTATAATAGAGCAATGATGTGTTTAAGGTTATATCCCGAAAAATCACAAATAACACTAGGGCACCAAGTGATTAAGAAAAATAATGTACACACAAATCCACGATGCAATCTTATTGCTCAGTCTAAATATATTCCTTAAGAGACTTTGCGCCCATTTCAGTTTGTGCCTTGATTTTTATAAAAGCATGTTGACTTATAGTTCAGGATTTTTAGGCGAATCGAGTTAACAAATTTTAGGATGCAAGCTTTGTTTAGTTGCTCGTTAGGACCCTATATAAAAACATTGTGCTTTAACCGCCATTTTGGAGAACGGAGGCAAAATTTCAGTGTTTTGCTAATGACTTCCAAGTCGTCGCAGCTGTAAAAAAAGTTCAATTGATAAAAATCTTCTGCATGCAAAGACGAATATTTCTTGTTTTTAACTTTTTCGTAAAAAAGACAGTTGGGGGACAATTCTGCAGTTGAATCAATTTATAAAATTACATATGAAGCGGAAGTTTCCTTTAAATTGAAGAAATAAACTATTGTAAACTTATTGCTAATTACAAAATAACAAAATTACTTAATTACTTTGTTAACTGTCACTAAATATTTAGTGATAGTTAACAAAGTAATTAAGTAATTTTATTGTTAAAATGTACTGTCACAAAGTAACGGACCAATCAATCAATTCTTTAATTACAAAACAGATTTCTAAAATATAGAATATAGATAGAATTTCATTCCAGAAAATATTTTTAATACTGCTGATCATCAATCATGGTAGTTTAGCTAGGATTATATCATTAAAAAACAAGTATAAAACCGTAATATATTCTCTAGTTTATTTTTTAAAATTTTTTTTTCGATAATCCTGGACAAAATTAACGCAACAATCTGAAAATTAATTTATCTTTTTCTTATGTCAGTTTTAAAGTTTATCGAGTATTTGAATAGTAGGCTATGCATATTTTGTTTCGTTGTTCATGACAGAAATCAAAAACAATTCGTTTAGATTTACAGTTTTAAAGAATTTTTTAGAAGATAAACAATTCGTAATAATGCGATAGATTTTCTTTAAAAGTAAGCTTATAAATTGTTCCCTTTTTCAAAGTAAAACGTTTTTGTGGTAGACTGTTTTATTTTTGACCCCGAAGAATTAGAAAAATGAATCGAACGAGGAATTTAACTGAATACGAGGTAGTGCGAGCCTCAGTTTTATTGGACGAGGGATATTGTTAGAGTTATGTTGCCAATTTGTTAGGCAAACATCGTTCCACAATAAGTTGTATGGTAAGACGCTTGAATGAAGTAGGAACTTATTCTAGAAGGCTAGGCCAAGGGCGAAAACGATGCACTAGCGACCTAGATGAACGTTTTATAAGACAATATGCTTTAAGAAACAGGACTGTCACTAGTTCTATAATAAGAAACGAACTCGAAGCTGTTCGCAATATCACAATTTCTTCTAAAACAGTTAGAAGACGGTTAAATGAAGCTGGATTAAACAGTAGGAGACCAGCCACTGCGCCCTTGCTTACTTGAGAGAACAGAGTTGCCAGGTTACTTTTTGCTCAAAATCACGAAAACTAGTCTGTGGATGATTGGAAACAAGTTTTCTTTACAGATGAAACTAGGGTTAGTCTAAAACATCCAAAAGGTCATGAGCGAGTATGGCGAAGACCAGGGGAGACGTTTGCTCCTTGCAATATCTTTGCAAGGATTCCATTCGGCGGTGGCTCTGTTATGTTCTGGGGTGGCATCTGCTTTGATGCTCGCACAGAGTTAGTTCCTGTCCGTACGAGATCCATGAATGCTGACTACTACCTTGAAAATATTGTAATAGAACATCTGATGCCTTTCGGTCATTTCGCGGGGCCCAATTTCCTGTTTATGCAAGACAACGCTCGACCTCACGTGGCTAGGGAGGTACTCGATTATCTTAATCAAGTTGATATACCGATTATGCAATGGCCACCAAAAAGCCCGGATCTGAATCCGATAGAACATGTATGGGATCGATCACCTTAAGAAAAATGTGAAACGTCATATTATACCTGCACCTAGAAACCTGAGGGAACTTGAAAATGCAGTTATCACAGAATGGGATCAAATTCCTCAAGATTTTATCCAAAATTTAATTAGAAGCATGCCTAGGCGCATAAACGCTGTCATCCGAAGTAGAGGAGGCAACACACGCTACTAGTGTCCCAGTTACACCATTAATTTTGCTACTGGTGTCCCAGTTTATTTTTTTCATTATTACATAATTTCAACGATTTTGTTATTAGGTCTTAAGAATAATTTTAATTCGAATCTTATAGAGAAATTTGGTAGCTAATTCACTTTTAAAGTACCCGAATAAGTTTTTTTTCTAACTTTTAGTATAACCAATGTTCATAAAAAATTATTAAAATTAATTCATTATAGAGATTTATATGATTTAATATATTGTTGCGTTAATTTTGTCCAGGAGTGTATATTGGTGAACAAAAAAAATCGACTCAAACTATTTTGGTTAATTTAACACCAATCCTTGAATTTAATTTTCAAACAGTGGTAATATTTTTGGTATCATTAGAATGTTGATTTTCTACTCTTTCCAATAATACCAAAAACATGTGGATTTCCAAAAAGTTTTACTGATTAAAACCGTTTTACTCAATAGAACCGTTTTTGCTCAGTCAGCAACGTACTCGTCGCGCGCTATTCATCTCTATAAAACACATGCAACTGCATTTTCCTATCATTCGTTCATGGGAACTTGAACCGTCGACATCTCTGCTATACCTGCTCACTAATTACGTCAACGGAAAATGGATACCACCCAAGAAAAAAGTCATTGCCCTATTGTAAGAAGGGCAGAGCCCACGTGTAGTCGCTGCGCAACTGCACCTGAGCCAGTCAGCTGTCTTCAGAATCTACAGCATTCCAAGAGACTAGCGCCTTTACACGGAGATCAGGATCAGCAATAAGGTGTACCTCGGAGTAAGGCGACCGCTCGATTGTCAACACAACTCTAAGAAATCGTCACTTGACCGGCGTTGAGGTTCAGCAGGAGCTGCGACAAGTTCGTGGTCGGGCTGTCAGTTATTGGACAATGAGAAGAAGACTTAAAGAAGCTAACCTAACTCCGAAGAGACCAGCTAATGGACCCAAATTGGCAGCAGCCCATCGACAAGCGCGACTCAGATTTGCCCGAGAACATGTCGACTGGACCTAAGAGCAATGGCGCTCCGAAGACGAGTCTATAGGAGGCCTGGGGGGCGCTATGCGCAATGCTGCGTTACTGAAACAGTCGCCTACGGAGGAGGTTCTGTCATGGTGTGGACGGGCGTCTCATTGGATGCGAAAACAGATTTGGTTTTCTGATTTCGGAGACTAATGAGACTTGTAGTGGTGGATTAACTGCTAACCGGTACATCAAGGAGATCCTGCAGAAACACGTTGTTCCTTATGCTGGGTTTGTTGGCGATAGCTCCGTGCTAATGCACGACAATGCGAGGCCACGTGCTGCTGCATTGGTGCGGCAATACCTGGCGGAACTGGGAATACCAGCGTTAGATTGGCCTGCGCGTAGTCTTGACCTCCGGGTTCGAGCCAGAAATCCAGCCCCTGCATCGCTGAGGGACTTAAAGGTTGCGATAGCGGAAGAGTGGGGACGAATCCCACAGACGGTGGTGACATAGCTTACCCGCTCCATGAAAAACCGGCTGGAAGCGGTAATAAGGGCTAAGGGGGATACAAAATATTGATTTTTATCAATAAATTTAGTTGTTAAACTTAACATTTGTTTAATTTTTCCTTTCTCTTACCCCTATTTTCAATCCTTGTTCTCTGTGTTTCCCCTTTCAATCATTTTAATCAGTAATAACCGGTCAAGTGCAAGTTGAACTTGCGCAATTAGTGTTCCGTATGTTGATTGCTTTTCAAATAAAAAATTTTGTTACAGAGGTCGAAAATGATGAGTGACTTCACAAAACACACCCCAAATGAGTTTTCAACAAAGTTTGTTGCGAATCTTTACTGAAATCTGATGACCTTGAAATTTTTGTTTTTTTTTTATATACCATTAAAGGTAATGCACTCGTGATAATTTTCGTTCAATCTACACCCCTTGGAGAATATTCCAGAATTTTTTCAAAATTTTTGGTAAGTACTTTTCGAGATAAGGCGGGTGGACAGCGATTTTTCGCGATATTTTTAAAATAATACAAAGAAAAGTGCGCGCAAGTATTACATTATATATATATTTTTTACTCGTGTTTTCACAAGCTTTCATTTGACATCACACTTGATTACCTAGTAAAACATTTTTTTTTTTCACTTCCGATTTCACACCCTAAAACTAACCCCTCAAGTCAAAATTTAACTTTCAAAACTACATGGCTCTGATGAGGCCATCAATTCCTATATTATTACCAAATTTCAACTTTCTATGACAAATAGTTTCGGAGAAAATCGCGTGTGACAGACGGACAGACAC